>JAZHPH010000440.1:48566-71090 GCA_037356405.1 Nasonia oneida | reverse complement strand
ATGATGGTCATGCTGACCTCAGAGGATGGATGGTGCGCAGTAAGCAGATTCTCAAGAAAGTCAGAAAGGACGAGGAAGAGAGAAGAAAGAGACAAGGCTGAAAACCCGCGTCGGGGTTAAGGCTGTTCAAAGGATGGCCGGACAATGCCACACAATGAAGACGACCGGACGATGCTGAAAGAAGCAGACGCCCGGACGATGCGGAAAGAAGAAGACGAGATGACGACCACATCAACTAGAAGAGGGCAAAAAGCTTTCTGCCCCCCCGCGAAGTACTACTCGACGGTCGTACCGCGGGGTCTAGAGGCACAGAAGATGGAGCTAGGCACCTTTACCGAGGGTCGATAAAGGCAAAGAGGGCGTTCCTTGGGACGGTTGGGTGTTTTTCACCTGGCCGTACCGGGGATGGGTTTAGTCGGTGTGAATCCGACACACGGCTGACATTGGGGATGGGGTTGTTTCGACGACCTCATAAACAAAGTCATGCTATGGTCTTTCTAAGATTTTCCCTAATACCTCTTTCTCCAAGAGAGAGAAAAAAAAACATACATACATACATACTGTTTATAGTCTCGCGACAAGGGCGAGACTTGTGGATCTTGATGGACGAGTTGGCAATAAACAAACTATCGACAGTTAATGTGAACTTTTAACCGTAAAAAAGGCATTGACCTTTATTGAGTATAGTGTGTATTTACAAGTGTTTAAATCTAAGGAAAAGAAGTGAAAGTTAAAGTATTAAAGTACCGACGCGTGAACAAACGATATTGTTTACGGACGACACTGTGAGGCAAGTACGTGCGCTCACAATGATTCGGCAATACGTACTAAACTACATAAATCAGCGAAAGCGGCAGAAGACCGCTCGCGAAACAGGCGAAGAGAGACAGAGTAGGAGCGAGCGAGCGCGCGTTGCCATGGCAACCACATTGGGCTAGCGAAAACCGTCGAATTTGAACTTAAGGTGACAAGCTTCTCGAACCTTCTCGCTCTCTCTTCGCATATTGAACTAATTTTCGAACACATACATACATACATACAGACATACATTTTTCAAAAACCACTTTTTCTGACTCAGGAACCTCGAAAACATCGAAATCTATCAAAATCTTGGATATTGATTTTTTCACCATCACAAAGCTTTCTCTTGGAGAACTATAAAGAGATAACACTCATGGACACGGGGTATAAACTATATGCAGAAATAATAAGAGAAAAGATGGAAAAGGAACTAGAGGGAAGAGAATTATAGGACGACACACAAATGGGTTTCAGAAAAGGGAGAGGGACGGCAGATGCTATTTTTATTCTGAGCAAGGCAATAGAAAATGAATTAGATAAGAAAGGAGGTAAGCTATATGCGTTTTTTGCAGATATGAGAGCAGCCTTCGACAAAGTAAATAGAAGAGAAGTCTGGAAAATGATGAAAAACCTAGGAATAGAATAGGTAGCAGAATAGGGAAGAGTGTAAAAGTTATTATACAAAGGGACTAGGAGCGAAGTCAAAATAGGAGAGGAAAAGATAGGAGGATTCGAGATATACAAACGGGTGAGACAAGGGTGCCCATTAAGCCCGACTCTTTTCAATGTAGCAATGGCGGACACAGATGTTATGTCCTAATCTTATGAGAGTTGTCACCAGACAGTAATTTTACTGGTTGATTTGCTTTATAAGCACGGATGACGACAAAGCTTTAGAACGCAAAGTCTTAACGTCATCGGTGCCTGACTACCTTCGCGATCTAAGAAAGAACAGCCTCCAGTAGCCGCCGGAAAGTCTTTTGAAACCGCCATTGATCTTTATGTATTTTTAGTCTAAATCCAACACTGAGATTTATAATGCAAATTAATCTTCCCTTAGTAGTCAGTTAAGTAGGACATCACTCCTATCGTTACGATTGTATCACGGACTAATATTATGTTAGATTTTTCAAAGATGCGATCGACTTTTCGTGAGGCTATACAAAAACCGCATCAACGCGGTGAGAATCAAGGGATGGAGGGACTACTGCCAGGATATCGAGAGATATCCAGACGCGGCCAGACTCCTCCGGATACTCGCGAAAAATCCTGAGGTATGGCTTGAAGCAATCAGACTGCCTACAGGAGAATACACAACCTCGGAAGAGGAGTGTTTAAAACTACTTCTGGAAGCCAACTTCCCGGGATTTCGGCTCTCCCACGAGATGGGGGATGAGAGCTCGGATAGGGATAGGCAGCAGAGGGCGGCATGGAATCTGGCGGCGAAGGTGGTCACACCGGAAAAGGTCAAGTGGGCCATAAGGAACCTTCAACTCTTCAAGGCGCCGGGCATCGATGGAATCTACCCGGCATTCCTTGAAGAAGGGCTGGAGGAACTGGTTGGCCCCTTGGTAAAGCTCTTCAGAGCAAGTGTAGCTTTGGCTCGTGTACCTGAAATATGGAAAACGACCAAGGTTGTGTTTATTCCTAAGACAGGGAAGCCAAGTCACACCACCGTCAAGGATTACAGACCTATAAGTCTTAACTCCTTTGTGTTCAAGACACTAGAAAGATTGGTGGATAGATTTATTCAAGACGATATCCTAACCGTGCTTCCTCTTCACCTTAACCAGCATGCGTACAGGGCGGGATTCTCTACAGAGACTGCCTTACACTCAGCGGTTTGGCGCATTGAGGAGCAGCTGGAAAGGAGGAAGGTAATGGTGGGAGTTTTTCTAGACATAGAGGGAGCGTGGAACTCTCTGGAGTCGCCCTACAGGTAAAGGACTCAGCTAAGTACCTCGGCATTGTTCTTGATAAAAAGCTAATCTGGGAGAAGCATCTCACGGCCCAGTGCGATAAATTCCTGGTGGCTCTATGGACATGTCGCAGGGCATTTGGCAGTACATGGGGACTAAGTTCCCGGATTATACTGTGGCTATACAGGGCCGTCCTGGTACCTCGTCTGGCCTACGACGCGCTGGTCTGGTGGCCAAGGGCGGAGCTTGCGGGTGCTAGGGCGGCGCTAGAGAAACTCAGAGGACAGGTGCTAAGAGAGGCGACAGGGGCCTATAGGACCACGCCCACCAAGGCACTTGGAATCCTTGCGAAGGTGGAACCACTCCATCTTACTATCATTGCGATGGCTGCTAAGGCAGCGCACAGACTCAATGCGTATGGTCAATGGACACAAGGCACGAGGCACACCTGGCTCCCGGATGGGGTGGGTCTCCTGCCGGAATTTTCCATCAAAACTGATATGTTGATCCCGCGTTATTTCTTTGGTAGAAGTTACGGGGTCGTCATACCGACAAGAGAAGAATAGAAGGCCCGCAGGGACAGTCTACCAGGAACTGGGGACGTCTGGTACACAGATGGCTCTAGGGCAGAGACCGGCACTGGTTCGGGGTACTACTGCCGAAGGAATGGAAGGGGAACCTTCTTTTCCCTGGGGCGGTATGCTACGGTCTTCCAGACCGAGATATACGCTATACTGACCTGCGCTCAGAGAAACATTGAACTCGGCGCAAGGGATAGAATTATCACCATTTGTTCAGACAGTCAGGCGGCACTTAGAGCACTTATAGCTCACAGCACGACCTCCAGACTGGTCTGGGAATGTAAAGTGGTTGTAAATCGGCTTTGGGAGCTAAACACCCTCCCATCGGGCCGGAGCCATACATAGGTGCATAGGGCAAGCCTCTCTCTCGCATGTGTCGAGCTGGAGTTTCTTACGTCAAAAACAGAGGGTAAAATTAGCGAAATCTTTGCGCAATTACACAGCTATTCTCGCACGCACGCAAACGATATGCACAAACTATAATTTCTCGTGGCGAACTATCGGAGTTGCCTCTAACAATTTCTAAAGCGCGAGACGATGTGTTCTCATCAAGCGGTAGACCACAAGTGACCTCAATATGGCCGCTTTTTCTTCTTCTTTCTCGTACAAGTTGGCCCATAAGCTCCGTTTTCGTCTTCCTGGACAATGATTGGCACTCGCCGCGGTGTAACGCCCTTTCTTTGCGCGCACGTGGTGGGAATCCGGCTGCAGGTCTCACGCGCGTACATTAGGTCGCACGTAAGATGGAGTGAGATAGCCCTACTCTTTCTTTCTCCAGCACATAGCGTCGCTGCTCCTCCTACTCGCACTCATGTGTGCTCTGCTGATGACGTTGTCTGCTCTGCGGTAAGGCGCAGCGGCCTGCTCACTTGTACTACAAAAAAGCATATAAGAACGTCCCTCGTTAATCGATGAAAAGTGTTTTCGCGGCCCCAACCTCTGTGTCAGTGAGTCCCGTCGGGATCTTGCGCTCTACTGTTACTTGTGTCGCGCTATTCGCGTCACAATTCATCCCAGTCTGTATCTTTTTTCACCAGTCCTTTAGCAATGGCCCTTTCTAAAAAAAATGAGTAAGTAATATCATCTACTGTTCTCAACTCTTTGAAAGATCTTGCTCCTTTAACGTGTAAATAGTGATAATCTTAAATAAAATAGTTTACGGTTATTTAAGATAAAACGTTAACGTTGGAATTAAATTTGTATTAAATATCATTTTTTCACAGCTTTCTTTAAAATAAGCGTATTGTTTACTCATCAACTACGAAGGCAAGTTTGAGAAGCAGACGAAGCCGTGGCGCCCGTGACACTATTTTCTTCTATATTGGTTTCCAGATTTTCCGTGATACAGAAAAACATGCTTATCATTACTGTTTGTGAGTTTTTTTGGCTTATGAGTATCTTCTCTAAGCTGAACTATGATTTCCGACGATTATATTTGCAAATAAGCCGTTTCTCATCTTATAATCGCTTTCCCACAGTTTTCCGTGCATGCTGCGCATCCGTGCATAGTTAGCATACAGACAGTGTCATGTCAGATCAGAAATCTTTGCTCAACATACAACATCAAGTAGCACCACGAAGACGAGTTTGAGAAGCAAACAAACCTGCGGCGCCGCAACACTATTTACTTCCATGTTAGCTTCTTGAATTTTCAATTATAAAATACAAATATTTACAATATTGTATATAAATTTTGTTGGCGTATAATCATATTTTTTATCCTTATAGCAAAAGTTTCGTTGTTTGGATAAATATGCCACTATTGCTTTCCCACGTATACGAACTACTAATGTAATTTTATTTTTATTACGCCCGTCATTTATGTTATCTATGTGTAAATATATTAGAGGAAGACATCTAGGTGTACATGGTGGCCGATGACGAGGTCTAGGTGGTGCGCTCCGTTGTTCATGCTGTCTAAGTGTTATTAATGGTGCTGTCTATCTGTAACTTTCTGCATGTTTTATTTTTGTACATCCACTTATAAAATTCTTATTTCAATATAAAATGAAACGGGCATGGCAAGTTAAGTAGTAAGTATCGAGAGTTGTTTGTAATTGATCCATATATTGCTTAAGTTTGAATTAGCAATTATTCCACTCAGCCCTTAATTGAACACAACGATTTTCTGTTTGCTATTATTAATTAAAATAACATTGTGATAAACTTGACTTTTTTTATCAATCTTAGTTCTTTTATAATCTGTAATTTCGTTGTAAATGAAATAACGCTATTATGTGTGATGTTGCGCTTTTTATAACCTATTCGGTGACGCTAACAATCATTTACACTTGTTTCTGACTTGATCCTCGTACCGCGGACTCTTACATCTATAGAGGGGGACAACGTATAGGTATAGAAGCGGTTATGCCTGGCGTGGCAAAGGTGTAGAAATAAAGCTTAATAGCACACTGTTTATGCTGGATAACAATAATTCTTATATTCTTCAACCCCCAGTACGGAACAGGATTAGCCCGTATACAAATTTGCCCGTAATACTGTATTTAGAAATCAACCGTGATATTATTCTTGGCTAAATAACGTTAATACTTAACAATTTCGTAATCGAGACAATGAATTGACTTAAATAACAACGAGCTTCTAATATAATTATGGTAACATGGTATTTTCCAGTATGGCGTCGGAGTTGCTTCAAAGGACGCGGCGTCCCTCAATATAGCGCCTAACCGTTATGCTGATTTTCTGATCTCGCCGGTGATGCCTTATTGCATTCGTCTGAATACAATAATTGATGTGCTGAAAAGCGCGAAAATCCGATATCACGTATTGACAAACGCGTAACCGAGAGCGCTTCTAACGCGCTATAAACACAGTTATTCATATATCGGAACCGTGAACAATATACGTCGGTTAAACGTACCCCGAACGCTCTCCCAACGACGACGACAATCTGACGCTTTATTGATGGATCGCGTTGCCGGATTTATTGTCCCCACGACGACCCGACCTAACGTACTTTAATATACTGGATCATTAGATCGACAATGGCCCGTTGCTTTCTCATTAATAAAGCTGGATCGCTTAGCAATCAACAGCGGCGCTACGCATTATCCACGGCCGTTGCTGGATCGTTTAGATACTCAGCGGCTCGGAACTCTCTTCAAATAATGCTGGATCGCTTAGCGATCGACAGCGTCGCTACGTTATTGTTGCGCGGTATCTAGATCTATTTTCGATCAACAGACGGCTCGAATTATGATAGTTCTCGGCTGGATTACACAGCAATCGACAGCGTCTCGGAATTCTTCCAATATGGCGGGATCTCTTCGATCTACCGCGTCTCAACCCTCGCGAACGAATATTTCTCGGCGCACGCTACGCTCCGTTAATCCGACCGTTAACGCTACCAAACCCCAACACTCACCGAACATCAATCCAATAGAAGTATGACGAGTAGGTAACACTTACTTATTCTCCGAATTCTCCGTTCGATTTCCACAACTCACGGTTCGCTACTCTCTTCTCCTCTCTCGGCCTGGTATCGGGTTGTAACAGTCGACAGCGTCCTTCTCGTCGAAAGGTTGAGACGATTCTGGTGAAGAAGGAAGTCTCTTTCTTCTCACTACCCTGCGCGTCCCCGGAAAACCCCCAATCCGCGCCCTTTATATTAATTATTATTGGCGCGAAACCGCCGGCGTCAACTACGCGGACGCTCTCTTCCTTTCGGGTCCAATGAGCGAGAGAGAAACGGTATAAACCCGTAATATACAATCGTGGCGTCATATCGCTATGAAGTCATATCCAAGTCACCGTGCAGACGCGGTGCACGGGACTCTCATGGGCGCACTGGGTCGCACCAGTGCGGCGATATGGCTCGGCTAGTGGTGCGCGCTAGTGTGTACGCGCGCTCACCACTAGTCGCGTCGGCCTCGCGGTAGTAAGTATATTCGCTCGCGAGCCCCTCTCTCCGCGCGCGCTATTCCGCGGCGCGTTAACTCTCTCGCATCGTCGCTAGTTCCCTCTCTCCGCGCGCGCTATCCCGGCCTGCTAGTCCCTGCGCGGCAGCGATGCGCACTCGTCAATTCATCATTTGTCATGCGCGGTGCTCGTATCGATCTCGCGTCCCGGGTCGCGTCGCGACTCCTGGTGCTTACAGGAGAAGGTGCGTGACGGCTGTGTCGGTACAGCAGCCCAACACACCTGGCAGAACGCAGTGGCGCTACTTTACCCGCGTAGTCTCTTGCTAACCCCGCAGGGGAGCCACCGCTGTTCCGCGTGGTTAGCAGGTGAGGTTACATACCTCGACGCCACAACAACAAATGTTTATGTTATTCCTGCTGCTCGCAATTTGTAAACAGGGTGTTAGTTTTATTAGTTGATATATTATCTCTGCCATTATGTTTCATTTTCTTACACACTTTAATAAAATATATTTTACGTAATCTTTGTAATAATTACATTTTGATAATATCGTTTCCTCACCACCAAGCGGTAGATATCTCGACGCGTTTTTTTTTTTTTTTTTTGGAAGGAAATGTAACAGTTTTCCTTTCTCAACATTTTTCTATTAACTAAATTGAAATTATTTTCAATTTTCTTTTACATTTCCTTAAAACAATGTTTTATATCTCATCATTTATTGAGATTCATATATAAAAGTATTAAAATGAATGATATAAAACTTTGTTTAAAGTGGTATCCCCAATCACATAATATTTTCTAAACCTTCAATAATCATATAATTTTTTAGAAAGATTTGACATTTACTTTTCGAGTTATAACGGTTTCAAAAAATGGCACTTTATGGTGTATAATAAATGAACGACGAACGATAATATGAATTCTCCGCGGTAAAAAGATAGCTAATTTTATTCTCTTTCATGTGCATATTAAGCAATTTACTTTTATAAACTTTTTCAATAATTTTATTAGAAAAACTGGATTCTCAAAACTAAAAAATAGTTATAAAATAAACGCGCCTACAAAATGTAAAGCGGACTGTTTTCCCATCATGTTATAGTAAAAACGAAGAAAATGAGAGTTAGTGGATTAAAATCCACTGAGTAGAAGCTGAGATACAGATGCCTACGAACGAACACACACACACACATACATCCGTACGGACATTTTCTAAAAACACCATTTTTCGACTAAAAATGTATCAAAACACACTTCCTACATGTTTTTACACAAACTCAAAAATTTACTATTACAAGGCTTCCTTAGGAAGGAAGCAAAACGAAACGCTCCTCGCAGCGCCCTCACAGACTACATAACCTCTCCCATTTTAGCCTCGGCAAAACCGTGCGTTATGCTGTACTTTATCCTCGCACTCGTGAGTAAAAATAGTGTGGGCAACTAGTGCGGTAAGTTGCCAAGCACGCACGCGGGGTCCATGTCGGACTTGCTTCGCACGTGCGCCAACTCACCCGCATGCGTAGTTGGCAACTTATCGCACTCGTAATAATCCATTACTTTTTTATATAAATCTGTACGTAAAGATTGCTAATTTTTCTTTAAAAAATAAAGTCTATATCCTTCGACTCTAAATTTATAAACAGACTAAAATCATTTCATTTTGGATACTAAATTTGTACTTATAAAATTGAAGTGTTATTATATTGCTCTTTCCATGTTTACTTTTCATGCTCGGCATTCAACCAAATCCACCATTTGGAAATATAAGTGGATACGTCATAGCATCGACGTATTTACTTATGAAAGGCATACTAACTGGTTTTTCAAATTTAGAATAGATGCATATGTCACGTTCTGCAGGAGGTTCCCGGCCATCTTCACTAACGCCTTATTAAATCTATGTTTCTCTATTCTCTATGAATCGATTTTTTTTCAGTAGGGTTATCATGATTATTGTTTCTTATAAAATACATTTTTATTTCCCTAGAAATATATCCAACCTCATTTAATCGTTTGAGTTGACCTTATTTCGCTTTATTTGAATTTGGATGCAAAGCATAAATATTATGGTAAATTTGGCCGCATATTCTAATTACTTATGGTCTTTCGCCAGATTATACTTTGCTCCAAAACTAGAAAATGCAAGAGCGTTATTATATTATCTTATTTTTCGTTTAAAAAATTTACTTTCATTATTATTAGCGGCGATTAACTGTTTCTATCTATAAATATCTAATGGATTTTCTAGTAGTATCACTTTTCCTTTATGACAACAATTTTGAAAATATTTATCTTTAACATTTCGTTCAGATTCAGAATGCTTTGCATTACAAAATTAACAAATTACGTCCATTTTTCCTAAATGATTTTCCGTAATTGATGTTGCATTTAATAAGACATTATTTTTATCGCGCGAATTTAATATATTTTTTTAAGTCTCTCTTTTCTCTTCGTTTTTTCTTAATTTCAGCTTTTTCTACTGCACTTTTCTTGTCATATTCTAATATCTATTTTAAATGTACTGTTTTATTATTTTTGGTCTTACCTGCTTTTGATCGTTTTTTACGTCTTTTTTTGTTGATTGCAGATTTTTTTACACTTATTTGTTGATATTGCAATTTGTTGTACAAAGCTTATTTTTTTTAAACGTATTTTTCTAAAAATATTTCATCTTTTAAATCATTTTATTTTACCACGGTAATCCAATGTCATTATATGTTATATTCTTATTTTTGACTATACTTGTTGACTGTTGGACAGAAAATTTTATATTTTTTTAATCATCATCTGATTTTCGTTTTAATGAAGTTTTTTTGCTATTTTGATTTGATACATGTACAATGTCATTGTTATCCACATCCATCGGTACGATTCTTTCAAAACGATAAAGACAATTATTAGTTGTTTTATCAGCTAAACTTATTATTTTATTATCTATATTATTTTTTTATTGATTTTTAGTAGTTATTTTATCTTTGTGTTGGCTTCTAAAAAAGTTAATTAATAGTTGCTGTTCTTGACTAAGTCTTTCTGTATATAATACCTCAGTTGCTTCAATATTAATATTATTAAACTGTAGTTTAAATTAAGCAAATTTGATTGCGTGAATACCATTTCTTGTAATTGGAATTTTACATAATTGGAAAAAATGATAAAGTAAATGTATGATACATTTACTTTATCATTTTTTTGTATCATACATTTTAATCAAATGTTCATGCAAATGGTATAGCAAAAACACCGCAATTATAAGAATTTTCCTGATACTGTACTTTTTTAAACGATATGCATAAATTTATTTTATTTGGAAACAGCCTATTAATAAAAAAGTTAATAATTATCATCAAGACATTTTTTGTTAATACTACCAAATATTCGTATTACATTGTCTCTGTATCACAAATAAATCCAGTGCCCGTTTGTGCTTGAACCAGAAAAAAGTATTTGAACATATTCTTTATTTCTATCAATAAGTTGAATATTAGACCATCTCTGAAAATGAACTGTAGTAGATTGCATATCAACAATTGAGTAATAACATTCGAAAATTTTGTTGAATACAAATATGGTTATCATTTAATTGACATTTAGAATTAGAATAATTTCCAATTCCTTTTAAAATAAGTGCATCCATAGCATTTAAAACTATCGTAAATAATGACACAAACGAAAAGTAACTTTTATAATATAAATTTAATGTAAAAAATGTACGTTATATTATAGTATTCAATTATATTTATTTACTGTTCTATAATAGTTCTTTGTTAGGATTGCGTTTTTATGGGTAATGTGTTATAAAATATGGTAATGCATTAAAATATACATATAATAAGATAAAGTTATGTTTTATATTGCATGAATATGTTTGTATATATGTTGAAAAATTTTTCTCATGATAATCAGAGATTGAATATCAAGTTAACTTGGCGGTAAAAATTTAGAAAAATTTAAATTAGAAAGAATTAAAGGATGAAAAGTACAAATTTTTAAACTGAAATTATGGAATTAAACAATTTTTAAAACGAAAATGTTGAATTGAAATAGTAGGAAATAGAAAATAACAAGAGTTTCGAGTATTTTGGTTTTAAATTAATGATTTAAAATTTATTTTTGCAACTATTGCAGTTTTTTAATATTTTCAGTTTTAAAATTGTATCTTATTATACATCAATGCGTAATTTTTGTGTATCAAATCTTTATTTTTTTTTAATTTTTACTATTACCCTTATTAGGAATTGACATTAGAAATAAAGATTTTAATAAATAGTAGATTACGGGCCTAGGGAGGATAACACTTGGACAGTCCATATCTCGTGTAAATTGCGACCCAAGCGAAGGCGTGGGTAACAAACACGAGATACGGGGTATCCAATTTTCCTCCCTTGGTGCGTATACTATTTTTCTTCACACCAGCACCGAAAATGCAAATTTCTCTCCAGGCGCCCGGAAGGAAGATTCTACTTTCGGTGCAGGTGTGGAGAAATCTTGAATTTTATCACTACTGCAATATATATGTTAACCTAGCAAGGTTATGAGCAAGGTGAATCGTGCTAGTAACTATTACAAGGCTTTCTTAGGAAGGTAACAAAATTAATTATACATTGCTGTAAAATAATATATGTATACAATAACACAATCCACAAACCATAGGCCAATAAATTTCTTTTTCTTTTTTTAAAGCTGAGAAGAACTGCTACTTGGATTAAGGTGACTAGGGGTGTGCGAGTCAAACTCGAACTTTTTTTGTTTTGATTGCAAAATAAATCTGGGATGATAAAAATCTACTCAAATACCACGATTGTCGAGTTTTTACATATATCTAACGAATACTATGGTTTTTCCTTGTTTCATAACAGTGATATGTTACTTAAAGCTTCGAGTACTTTTTCGAGTTTTTTTCAGTTTTTGCCTAAAAAATAACTTGATTAGTTGTTTGGACTGATTGTTCAGCCTATCAACATTTTTTTGCTTTTGTAATCTATTGAATCTGTTCAATCCGCATGTTAACTTAAAATCTAAAGACTTATAATGTATTATTGTCTTTGGTTTAATTATTTGCACCATAATGTCGTAACCAAATGTAAAACTCGACTTTTGACTTGCACACCTCTAAAGGTGACCTCTAACCTCAAAAGAACTACCTTATAGCCGTCTCTAGCTCTTTATCATAGTCTTGTATTGACGTCTAGTAAAATCCTACGAAGTTGTCTTTTACCTCCGGCAGCTTTCTTGGCTAGGTGCCAGTAATATGCTTATTATTTAAATCAAATACTGATTTTTTCGGGTCTTGGCTGACGGCTAATTAAATCCGACACAAATGAAGCATAGTATATGAAGCAGACTAAATTGTCGCTTTCTCACCAACCACTCACTTGGTAAAGTTTGTTAGTTCTGGTTAGCTCATACATTACTGTTATTTCTTTCATCTAACTTGATGTGAATCCACTGGTCAAGTCACCAGATTACTGGAGAGAATAATGAAAACTGACGAAATTAAATCATCCTGAGAATAAATCTTCTTCCTCAAACATTAGATCAATAGTTTTAAGTAATAGCAAGATAAAAGATAATAGTGCAATAATATTATAAAATCACATTTGGAAATTATTGTCGGAACCACGTCGTCATCGTGTGGTTATCTTTATATACTTTTACTTACTATTACTCGCCAGATAAAACCCTCATGCCGCTCCCAGATGAAAATATAAATCTGAATTTCTGTGTGCTCCTTTATGTTTTCTCATGTTTCTGTACGATGACATAGGTTAGTAGGAAAATTTGGACACATCTTCGCGGAATCGTATGTCATTCTGTGAAAAAGTATCAAATCCTATAGCAATATTACAAAACATATCATCTACAAATGAATTCAATATTCTCTAGAGGCAATATTTGACTGCTAGACATTTTTTTTTATTAAAAGGAAAATTTTTTGTAAGCTAGAAGATTATTGTTTGTTTCTGTACGTTTTTGTACGTTTTCGTACGATTGCTTATAATACTGTAAGATTTGATTAAATTTTCATAGCAATGTAAACAAACGTACAAAAAGTGTAAGTATGTACATGATTGTACTAAAATTTACTTTAATATACACGATTTTACAATAATTAACGTTAAAGATACAATTATTTTTTCATTTGAGCTTAATGCAAGATAAATTGGTATATTTTTTAATCATAGTATTTTTTATAGTCATGCTTTATTATTCTTTTAACAATATAATAGGGTACAAGTCTATTATAAAGTAAGCGTTCAACATAAAATTCAATGCATTATCTTGTTTTTTACCGAATACACACAAATCAATACATGTATTTAAAAAAAAAACGTGATCCAAACTTTATATATGTGAAATGTGCTTTTACTATACAATTTCGCAATTGCACAGCTTTTTTTAGATGGAAGCAAAATGCATGAACACGCATGTATAAACAATAATCTTCATTTAAATAAGTTTTATTTAAAGGAAAATAAAGAGGATTTGTATTTTATATCAGAATTAAATTCTTTGAAAACTATGTCATATACTAGTACTTGTCTGTACTATTCTTTACAGTACAATGACATTTATATATATATATATATATATATATATATATATATATATATATATATTTATCATTTTAGGAGGTTGAACGAAATGTTCAAGGCGTCATTTAAAAAAAAGGATTTTTTTAGGGCGTTTAATAATTAAAGCTTTAAACCATGTCCTACTGTTTTTTTGCCACTTGATTTTGAGCTACTCATTTGCATTTCTAGATTCGATGCTTGTTTCGAAGTTTTCACGTTTTATTCTTTCTTTGATATATGTTCATACAAAATAAACATATATTTTTGAATATAAAATAAGGCATGAAAAAGTATTAATGTACATACTGTCAAATGATCGCGTACCTCAGCCTCCAATGAGCGCAGACTCTGTGATGCGATTGCGCGCACAGCATCACGTAAAGATCTCTCTCTCTCTCTCTCTCTCTCTCTCTCTCTCTCTCTCTCTCTCTCTCTCTCTCTCTCTCTCTCTCCCTATCTCTCTTCTCATCTCTGCGACTTTACTGTATTACTCTCTTTTTTTTGTGTTAGACACTTGCAGTAGAATGAATTCGTAGTTTTAATTCAGACCACGTGATTCTTTATGTGTTAAAAGTTTCAGCATTATCGCTTCAAACGTTCTAGAATATTAGATTCAAAATCATAAATTTGAAATTTCAATTGTGTATATGTTTATAAAGGATTATCTATGGCAGATCATGATAATATTTACGACGATGAGGTAAATCATAACTTAAATTTTTGCATGATTTTTATCTTATTTTAAGAATACTTCATTTATTTAAGCTTGCAATCTTTGGCACTTATAAATCACTTCTCATGACAGACATTATTAACTTAAATGTCTGTACATAAATCCAAATATTTTTATTTTATGTTTATATTGCGACTTTCGTCAACCTGAAATTAAATAATATAATAATGAAATAAAATAAATAAGAGAGTAAAAGATTTATCAATGAATTATATACCAACATTTTTTACTTGTATGCACTGAGACTATAATGATAGTACAGCTTTCTCAAAAGCAATTATCGATTTATTGAATAGTGTCTATATAGTGCATTGTATACGGAAAATGTAGGAATGCTTGTTGTTGTTGCTTTCATTCCTGGATTTATAAATAAAGAATCATAAACTATTTCTGTTTGTGCATACATGCGTAAATGTGGCTTATATTGCAAACCACTATATAAATTAGGTCTCAAATATCAGTTCAGTAAACTAACTCTGACATGGATTTCAATATTAAGCATTGATGGACAAGTACATTATTTAAATAATAGTACAGTATGCAACAAGGAACTAAAGTCGTTGATTATTCATCGGGGATAGTAATCACTCAAAGAATAGTACATTATGCAACAAGGGGTAAAAGTAGCAGACTTTTTTCTCGGGTTAAATTGCTGCCCGAGCGAATAGATTTTTAAAAATATTGATATAAATATTCTTACAAGGACAGTAATCAGCCAAAGAAAAATCTACTTTCGTCCCGTGTTGCGTATAGTATTTTATTCCATTTCGACCAAAAGGCACTATTTGAGCCTATCAAACAAAGTCAAAACTTTAAAAAAATTTCAAAATTTTTTAAAATTAAACATAAAATTTTTTATGTATTTTTCTGCATAATTATCATTTTTTCCGTAAATTATTCATTATTCCCGCAAATTTCTCATTTTTCTGAATTCCGTTTGCAAGAAAATATGCTACTTTTGCTTCGCATTTCAGGTACAAAAAGTGGCCATTTCGGTCGAGTGTGGAATAAATCATTTTTTTTTAATTTTTTCAAAAATTAATATCATAAAAAATTTTATTTTTGCATTTGTTGCAATAACTACTTTATTCCCGCAAATACGGGAAAAATGTATCAGGAAATCAAAAGCTACTTTAGTCCCGCTTTTAAGGGCAATAAAGTGGCTACTATAGCAGGGCACTCATGCTTTGATGCTCAACTTTACAATAAAAACCGCTGCCAATTCTTTGGTACTTAGGTCCTTCAACAAAATTTTTAGTTTTAATAGATAAAATATTGTTCACAAAACATGAATTTTCTTAAAACATTCTGGACTTTAGTTATGAGGTTCAACAAAAATAGTAATTTTCAGTTATACAGGGTATACAGGGTGAGAAACAAAAAATTTCAATCTTAATACCTTTTAAAATAATTCGTTTCATAAGCTGCAAAAAAACTTAGCCGAGGTAAGCAAAAGTTTGATCTTTTCCCAAAATTTAAACTTAATTAAAGCCTTTTTACTTCCAGAATGTGTCATAATATACGACAATTATAAGTATTTTTAAAGTCCAACCGCAGAGTCGTTCAAAATTAAATAATATCATTAAATAATAACAGTAATCTATAATATTCTCAAATATATAAATAAAGCATTTATTATGTTATAAGCTATCTGCAGACCTAATAAATATATCATGATCGGTAACTTTTTATACAATTATTCGCTAAATTCATCTAATAGACCCTTAATATTTAGCCTGCTTCCTATAGGGA
Organism: Nasonia oneida; assembly: GCA_037356405.1. NCBI lineage: Eukaryota > Metazoa > Arthropoda > Insecta > Hymenoptera > Pteromalidae > Nasonia > Nasonia oneida. The sequence goes on along the minus strand of JAZHPH010000440.1, from coordinate 54,853 downwards.
TTTCTGTAGTCATCTTTGTCAAGTCGAAGATATAACCTAGAAGTATCCATCTCTGAATTGGAATATTTCGGCTTTTTTGTTCATTAATGATAAAGCCTAAATTATTAAGCAAGTGATGTGTTGTTGATACATATATTTCACATTCTTTTTTAGTATTTCCAATAAGCAAAAAATCATCCAGATAAAGAACAGATCTCAAACCTTGTTTTCTTAAGTAAAAAATAACTGGATTTGGAAGTTTATTGAAAAACAACAGGTGCTGTGCAAAGGCCAAAAGGCAGGCAAGTAAATTCATATAAATTCCCTTGAAGTTCAAGCACAAAAATAAATGAGATTCGGTAACCTTTCATCCATGACAAAATAGTTGCGTTAGAGGTAAGAACCTTCCAGTTATTATAATAAAACGTCAGCCGACCTGCTGGTATACTCACAGAATCGCTTAATAGCGTTTCTTGTAATACGGTTTCCTTTGAGAATTCCTGTATCCGTTGCTCTGCGATTTTTGATAGTAGTCTGGCTTTTATGATCTGTAGTTGCAGTTCTGTGGTGCTGGCGATGTCGGCTTTTGCCCCCCCGACCCCCCTGATTGGGCATTTGCGTTTGACGGGAAGGACAAGGCATTGTAGTTTTTCGAAATATGAACAGTTGATGATTTAATGATCTTTTAATCTTCTGCAGACTGTTCGACTAGTAGTCATGTTTGGACTTCTTTTTTCCTATTTGTTAAGGCTTAAATGTGCGTGTGGCTTCTCTGGCACAAAGCAAAATAATAAGCATGGCCATCACCGCGCGGCAGACGCTCCCTTTCTTTTCTTTCAAAAATGTGGCAGCACTGGAGCGAAGTAGAGGGACTACCAATTGATCTTTATGGAGAAGGCACGAAATACAATTAAGAAGCAGACGAAGATGCAGTGACCGCACTATTATTTACTTGTATGTTGATGTTTGCATTTTTGAGTATAAAGAAATAAATGATTTTATTTCACACCCGACCAAAAAACTAACCTTTTGCCCTTGATAAACGAGGCAAAAGTGGCACATTTTTCCCGAAAACTAGATGTGCGAAGCGAAAGTAAAATTAGCAGCGTAAAAGTAAAATTAGTGGGTCGAAAGTAAAATTTAGCAATGCGAAAGTAAAATTTAGTGAAGCAAAAGTAAATTCAAGTATAAGTTTTTATACACTGTCCCGTCGGAAAGCAGCGTAACCCTATTATACTTTGAATTTGCATTTCAACCTTAATGCGTTTTATTGTCTCCAATGATTTCTGGTTTGATATGTCTTTGATGCTTATGTTTGAGTAATGTATCTTGAAGATTTTAATGAGAACTTTCTAATGATCATTATATTTTGCTTCAAAATGTTTTCTCTTAGAAAAATAATTATAATTAAAAATTAATTTGCGATAATTTCTTAAAATTTTGACTATGCGATTCTCATCTTTTTAAGTACAACAATACAAGAATATGTTATGAGATAATAGGTTACAAACGGTTATCTGTCTGATCGGGCAACAAACTACACCCGTGCGAGAATCGATCACTTCGCGCACTTGTATCGAAATATACTATTTTTAAACCGATATTTTTTTAACAGCAATCAGTGCAATATACTATACTATGCCGCGAATGTCTCCAGAACATATTATTTATGTGCAACTCTAATAAGATTCTAAGGAAAGAGGACCAGATTTTTCAGACTAGAAGTTGTCTAGTTGTCTTTATCTAGTTTTTTTCTTGCATCGTTTACGATCGTGCATCACTTTTTGTTTAAGAGGACAGAGGCACTTGCAGCAGCAGAGTACGTCCGGCCTTGTGTAAACATAAAACATAGCCTAAAACGGTGGTGTTTCGAAGCTGCTTGGTGCGCACAAACTCTCACGAATCTGTCTATTGTACGTGATCGTGCATAATTGTGCGTTTATCAAAGAACCTTCGCGCTAACGCTAACATACTGCTCGACAAAATTAATGCGTCTAATACTTACGCACCGAACACCTGCCAAGACTCGATGCAAACACGACGTGTGAATTCAGAGAGTAAACAACAGTGTGCTCTACATCAGTGAACATCTTGTGACCCTTCGTTCATATCAGTGGACTGGAAACTGGGCACCAGCCAATCGCTCCAGGACATGCAGGATTGCCACAACAGAGTCGAGCGAGATCGACACCGTGATCCACGGAAAATCTATAGGCTCGTCTTTAACTTCACGAGTTCTCACCACTTGAGCTCGTCGATATCCCTGTCCCCTGCAATGCCGACTTTTACGTCTATGGCTTTTCGACTCATATTTTAGCCTCCTCAACGGCAACTCTGTGCTTTCTCCAAGACCTTATACGCTTGTTTCTTGAGAATGAGTCGATAATGAACGACAAGGTCTTCCTTCTTCTTCCGTTATAGTGGTTTTCGTTAGCCCTCACATATTAGTGCAGCAGAGTTCGTCACAATTGGCGAGCACCGCTACGACGACTGCCAGAGCTGTTCCGACGACCAGCAAACGATACTTGGCACTCAAGAACATCAAGCCGAAAACAGCGCGTTGAACAACAAGAGCCCGAGAACGAGTTTGCGACAAAACGTCTTATCAAGTTCGAGGACGATGAAAAGACGATAGACATTAACGAGTAGCTGACGCGGCCCCAATAGATTGGCAGTGCCAGAAGTCCGACCAACCTTAAGCTGACCATACGTGTGACAGTCGGCCACAAATCCAAGCCTACCGCTGCTGCCGCCAGCATCATCAAGACTCTGACGCCCCAGATAATCAAGGTTGCCCAATAGCAACAGCGGCAGGTCCTCAAAGACAATATACGCAAGATAATAAGGTTCTCGAGAAGTCATTTAACTATCGAGATGATTTTTTCTGAACTTTGATTAAATGCATTAAGCGGGTATGAAATTGGTTTAAAAAACACCTTCTATAAGATAAAATGTTGGCAACTATAAGTTTGGTCTCCAACCTGGTCGAAAATAACACAACAGTGGATTACAATTGACCTACAAACCTGCTAAAAACGTCACTTTAGCCAACAGTTTACCGCTGATGAACATTTCTAACAGGGTATCTTCATAAATCTGTACATTTGTACAAGAATTCTATTCTAATTTCTCCTTCAAAATTTCTGGGTTATTTTCAAACTCTTGGGTTATTTTCTACCAAACTTTTAGTTGCCAACATTTTACCTTGTAAAAGGTGTTTTCAACTACTACAAGTTTTTTAACTAGTACACGAAACAAATAATGTGGCATAAAACATGCTGTTGTAATGGAAACCGCGTTTTTCGCGCTAAAAAACTGCGCTTTCGCACTAAAAATTTTGTTTAAAAAAATATGGTTTGATACATGTGCACGGAGTAAGTGAGCCTGGCACGGGAATTTTGTTACTCTAGCTTCGCTCGGGCGACAACCTACACCCGAGCGAGAATCGCTTACTTCTCGCATTTGCATCAAAATATACTATTTTTTAACATTTACTGGGTGATAAAATACGCATATATAACCAAACAGGCTACATAGAGCCTTAGGACATTTAACCAACCATTTTTGGAAGACCAAGCATTTGTCACATTCTTCATCGTTGGTTATTAATTTTCTAGCTACAACTACTTCATGAAATGTTGCGTATGTAACATTTTTCAATGTTTTTAATTTATCGTAAGATTGGTATTACATGTAATGATAATAATCTTAAAATAATCTTTCACGATTCTTCGGATTTACAAAGTATATTCTACTTATAATTGGCTTCCAAACTCTTTTTCTTGATGTCCATTTCTTTGTTCTTGCATTAGAAAGGTAAAAATATAGTATATCAACATACTGTCTGGCTTGCGGATCGTTTGTATTTGGTTTAAACTATGCAGTCAAAGTTGTCTTTAAGTTTTTATTTATCAACTCTCAACACCGAAACTGTACCGAAAATAAATAGCCAAATGAAAAATATCATTATAAAAGGCAAAGACAAGAAAGATAAAGATCCAGAACACAACGTTGTCTATAAACGTGAATGTAATGATAACTCTGCTGCGTATGTAGGCCAAACAAAAAGGAATGTGTGTATACGTATAAATGAACACATAAAATCGAAAAATACTATAATCTCCGATCACGTCAACAATCTGAATCACATTATCAATTTTGAAAACTACCACATTAAAGACAGAGAGATCAATTTAAATAAAAGACTAGTTTCCGGAATGCTACACATACACCTACAAGAAAACGGTATTAATAAGAAGGAAGACACTCAAAATTTAAATACAGTATACACACACCTTATACACCAGCTGAAAAGAAAACATAAGCCAGGCTATGACGTCAATAGCGGAAGAAATTGTCCACACGGCCGCTCGACTCTCCTCTCACTGCTCCGCGCTATATAAACACGACGAAAATCTCGACTCGCGCGAATTAGAATCGAACAGCTGAGAGAGAAACACTGTTCACCTACGTTCCCCCGGCCGCGCGGCGGGGAAGCGCCTTCTCGACAAAACTTTGTACCGATCTCCTCCATAATTGTTCTATTCTTCACACTGTACATATATTGTTATACAATAAGTTTTTAATACAATTTTTTCACATCAGTCTCCTGATGAGGGCGGCATTGATGTCGAAACGTTAAGAAGAAAAGAGAAAACGCCCTAAAGTTCTTTCTCTCCTTTCTCACCACACAATATTTTTAATAACTTTATTCGTAATAAGAGCAGTCGTTTTTGAGTTATTGTTGAGAAACCACATTTTGACCATTATTATTGTTGATAATGAACAAAAAAAGGATTTGACAGCTGGAAAACCAAATTATTTGTAATAAGCTGCTCGATTACAAGAATATCCAGTTAAAACATTTTAGGGACATGATGCTAGAAGTTACATTTTTGCAAAAACTGCTTTTATGCGAAAATATGTCAGATGATACTTTATGCATTTCAATATTTCAAGCAACTTTTAATCACGATGATTTTTTTGTAGGTGCAGTAGTTTTTAAGTTATTTAAAAAAAAATCATAATTTCGCCGTTATTATTGTTAATAACAAACAGAGAAAGTATTTGCTAGTAAAAAAACCAAGTTATTTTCAATAAGCGCTATAAATAAAACCAAATCAAGTTGAAAATCTAGGGGAAAATTAAAAAAACACAGAAAGGTATCTGGCGTCTATATTAGTATGTAAGACTACACTATCTATATCTGCTGAATTCTGACTGGAATATTGACTGTTCTGCTGCTCGGTCAGCTCAGCTGGACTTGCACTGAATGATTATCTTCCTGTAATAAGAATATTTTGGAACTACAGGCGGTTTTCTGCCAGTGTCGGCTATTAAGCATGGGCTTTAAAAATTGCATGTAACTGCATAGCATATTCGACCCTTGCAGCGATAAAGAAACGGCTGCAAGCCGTGAGATGAGAAAAAAACTCGAGAACTCGCGCTCCGCGCAGAGTGTTTACTCGCATTAGCTGATCAATTAACCTAACCTGATAAGACATGGCACGGTTGTTTTTTCATTAAAAATGAATACCGTTGGGTGTACAGCAATCAAGCATCTATTTACGTCTATAATACAACAGATGAGTCAACAGGACATATGATTTAAATTCTTTTATATTTGTAATATTTATTAAGTAGTCTTTGTAATAATTAAAGACTCGTATGTATATCTATAGCTATGACTAACTGAAAGAATAAAAAGAAAATCAGAGAGGCGAAAAATTAATTTTGCTTAACAAAATCTTAACAAAATCATATGGTATTTAGAAAGGTCTTATGAAAATCTTTGAAATTCCGCTCATACATAAACATCAACAGGAGATCGAATAAAATATATGGGACGATCCATGTCAACCGGATCAGTACTGTGTCCAAAATTTGGAGTGACCAAAAAAATCGCCTGAGGGCTCATTTTGAAGCTTAGGACATCTACTTTCAGATTCCGTGTGCGCCTTTGCAAAATCCAATATGGCAGTTCCAACATGGCGGCTGGAAACTCAAGAAAAATCGAGTTTCCAGATTAAAAAGCTTGTAAAAATAAAAATTCACAACCAATCTAGTTATTTTTTGGCTCAAATTGTAGCTGATGGACGCACTTTGAAAGCTGGGGTGGTGGGTTGGCACAATCCAACATGACGGATCCAATATGGCGGCAAAAAGTCTAATAAGTTTGACAAATTTTTATAATCAACCGATTTGCACTAAATTTGGTACACAGAGTTTTTAGGGTCGTTGATTACAAATCTGAGGTCATATTTTTGAAATTCAAAATGGCGGATCCAAAATGGCGGAGGGGTTTTTTG
>JAZHPH010000440.1:0-43623 GCA_037356405.1 Nasonia oneida | reverse complement strand
GGATTTTGCAAAGGCGCACACGGAATCTGAAAGTAGATGTCCTAAGCTTCAAAATGAGCCCTCGGACGATTTTTTTGGTCACTCCAAATTTTGGACACAGTACTGATCCGGTTGACATGGATCGTCCCATATACAGAATTCGTAAAACGTATATAGGTTATTTAGCAAATTCAAAGTATAATAGGTCGCGTCGCGCTCTCGATAGCACAGTGTATAAGACTTATACTTGCCAACGGGGCGCTGCCACGCCCCTTGATTATTTAATATAATATAATTTACTTTATTTTATTGATCTTAGTTTTTGTTGGATCTGTAATTTTGTTGTTATTTCGAAATTATTATGCCACGTAATACTATTGACATACACTGTAACGCAGAATAAATCAAACTCGCCTAAACTTTTAATTTTGTTGAAAGTTAATTTTTTATAAACATTACATTTCTTTTTAATCAACCTTATTAGAAGTGTCCAAAATATGGTCTTAAAATTAAATGTATGTTTTATTAACAGTTTTAATTTTAAACAAAACATAGTTAATGGACTCGACAAGCGACGCGCTTAGGTGTGCAAGAAGGAAGAGTTGTGAAAGACGTTCATTGAGGAAACGTCAGAGCAAGTATCATCACGCTCGATTTATACGGGCGATTATGACGATAAACACCCACACCGTCTGAAGATGTTACGGTAGGAGGTTAAGGTCAATATAGTCGTGGTGATGTCGGCAATCGAGTTAAATTACGGACAGGCAGCACAAGGATTAGGCTAGCTGACAGATCCTAGCCTACAACTACTAAACGCAATCGAAATAAAAGATGCGTTTGCAAAGATGCTTGACGCCGAGGTGGCAGGCAGGCACGAGCACCAGAGTCGACGCCGGAAAATCAAGGCAGGTTACCGGTGCAAGAGACGCCGAGTCAAAACCAGAACAGAGCCATCACGACGAAGGTGCCGACAGGGAATCTGGCCACTACTGTTACCACGACAACGACGACAACAGCGAAAATGACAACATCGACAACTACGGCGACAACTAAGTCTAGATCGTTATCGACTCATCATGGGAGCGGACGGAGTAGTTCGCAATACGAAGATCGATACGCCAGGCGCAGACATATCTGCAGCTGCAGCAAGTAGCGGACTGAATATCAGACCTCGTCCAAATAGTGCACAAACAAACTACCGACCACAAAGTAGCGGATACGATAAGGGCGAGCGTTGCGATGCACAATACGCCCTGCAACACGATTTATCAGTGCGAAACTTGGTAACTCAGAATGAGATGCTTAGCCAGTCGATAGCTGAGAATACCACAGTAATAAGGACGCTTATTAGCAAAATGGAGGCTATGATGTCATAATAGTCAAGTAACATAGCGCCCAGCACAAAGGGTGAAGCCACCAGCAGGTGAGATTAATCCATAGAACTCACGCAGAGCAGGTCATGTGAATTTTCAAGATACGCACAGTATAAATCACAAGAACCATGCTATGACAGTGATGGGGTCATTGGGGCTCCAAATCTCTAGCGCCTGCGGTCGACCTTTGCAACATTGCGACATAACTGTGGCAATCATGCCCAAAGCGACCAACATATGTTAAGTTGAAACAAAATTCAAGCGCTTATTCGGTGCAGTCCACGATTCCAATATGAATGTCCTGTATTTGAAGAAGGAGCGTAAGATCGTCTATCTTCAAGTGGCTACGATAGCTACGTCAAAGGTAGTAGATATCGCCATGGTTAGTCACATCAGTGACAACGAATACGCGCAGATTCGCAAAAGGCTAGACTGTACTCTGCCTAAAACCAACCACACGATCCTGCGCACGCAGTTGATTGAGCACGGGATGGACGCTGTATCGGTTAGGCCTATAAAACAGAAATATTATCCCGCATCATCAAGATAGAGGAGGAGATGTATCAACAAGTACGAGAGTAACTTACTGCAGGCGTCATTGAACCCTCTCATAGTGCTTAGTCAAGCCCGGTAGTGATGGTGCACAAGGTGAATGGGCAATATGGTTTTGGCGTCGACTTCCGGAAAGTCAGTCCGCTGTCAAAGGCTGACGCATATCCACTACCTAACATGGATGATATCCGTTGTGAACAGCAGAAAGCGAAGTCGGCTTCTGACAGCCTTTACAATTCCTGGGCTAGGCCTATTCAAATTCATGTGTATGCCATTTGGTTTAGACTACGCTGGAGCGAAGTTTCAGCGAATGATCGACGGAGTGATCAGCCCAAAACTTCAGCCATACGCGTACTCGTATCTCGATGATATTAGCATTACGACAGAGACGTTCGAGAAACATCTCGAGTACCTAGAGAAGGTGCTCAAGCGAGTGAACGGCTGGACTGACAATAAATTCAATTTTGATTTCCATTTATTACCAGAAATCAAAAATGTACAAAGTATTTATCAACATAAGAAATACCTATACTCTATACCTTGCGAAGGTAAACAGAGTTACCTGTATGCAACCTGGTATTTTTTTTTTTTACGTGGCATTTGGAACTTGATAGTTCATCGTCTCATCTACGCAAGCCTTCCACGCTGCCCTATCTTGTGTCAACCCCACCCAAGATGCACCTCTACGATAGATACCCACCCGTCCTATTTCTACTAGATCCGCTTTTACGTTGTCCTCCCATCTACGTCTAGGTCTACCTAGAGGTCGCGTTACCACCGGCCTGCCCTTCATGACATGTGCTGCCGTACGGTCGTCTCCCATTCTCGCTACGTGCCCTGCCCATCCCAATCTGCGCGATTTTATTATTCTGTTAATATTTGGTGACGCGTACAGATTGTGTAACTCATCATTGTGTAGTCTCCTCCATTCCCCGGTTTCCTCATCTTTCTTTGGCCCGTATATTTTTCGCAAGACTTTATTTTCAAATACCCTAAAACGGTTGTCCGCCTGCTTAGTGAGAGCCCACGATTCGCACCCGTACAGAACCACCGGCAGTATTATTGTCCTGTAAATTCTTATTTTAACGTTTTTAGATAACAGCCTCGACTTAAGTAAATTACTCACAGCGTAGAAGAATGGAGTCTCTTGTTTATTTCGACATTAATCTCGTTTCTATTATTTATGGTCGTACCCAGATACCTGAATTCGCTAACCTTTTCAAAAGTAAAATCCCCAACTCTGAGATCTCTCTCCCCTCTGCAGATGCCTAGTTTATCCACAATCATGTACTTTGTTTTTTATTCACTCAGTTCTAACCCTGTATACTCTGTCGCTTTTATGAGGATTTTCGCGTTTCTTGCTACCGTTTCCCTTGCTACAACCCCCCAGTATATCCAAATCATCTGCGTAGCCTAGTATCTGCGTTATTCCATTAAGCGTTGCGCCGAGCTGGCTAACCTGCATTTTTCTAACGACATACTCTAACGTTAAGTTGAACAGCACCGTAGAGAGCCCATCCCCTTGATTTAAACCATCGCGAATCGTGAAGGGTTCTGATATATTACCGCCTACTCGGACCTTTCCCGTGCTTCCGTTCAGACATATTTGAATCGATCTCACGAGTTTTTTCCGTACACCGAGAAGTACTAGAATTTGATACATTTTGCTTCGCTTAATAGAGTCGTACGCTTTTTTAAAATCTATAAATAGTTGGTGTATGGTTTCACAAAATTCCCACTTTTTCTCCGCACTGATAATCTCCTACTATATCTTCCGCGAATGGAGTGAGTCTAGCTTGTATTACGTTTGACAGAACTTTGTAGCACGTTGCTAAAAGTGAGTAACCCTATAGTTATTTCAGTCTGTCTTATCCCCCTTTTTAAAAATCGGTATAATGATAGATTCCTTCCAATTTTCGGGTATTGTTTCATTTTTCCAGATGGCACATACTAGTTTATAGATTTTGAAAGTGAGCTCGACGCCCCCATATTTGAGTAACTCAGCTGGTATAGAGTCATTTCCCACGGCTTTGTTGTTTTTTAGTTTTTTAATCGCGGCCTCTACTTCTTGGTAGCTCGGTTCCTCCACGTGGAGTTCGGCAGTGTGAATTTCGTCCCCTAATTCTTCGCTATTTTCGTGCACGTTTAATAATTTATCGAAATAATTTTTCCACAGCGACAGTAATTCGTTGTCATTTGTTACGAGTCCCCGTTTTCGTCCTTCATCAATTCTGCTCTATTCCTAAAACCCTTTCTGATGGCGTTAATCCCTCTGTACATTTCGCGTGGGTTATTTTCCTTACTGTTAGTTTCTATTCTCCTAATAAGATTCTTTTGATACTCCCGCTTCTTATTTCTGTAGATCGCGCTCGTCTGTTTCCTTGCGTTAGAATACTCTTCTACGGTCCTATCGCTTCTATTTTGTAAGCTATCTAATTTAGCCTTTTTGCGCCTTTCAAACCAGAGTTCGCACTCTTCGTCAAACCATGGTTTGCAATTTGGCTTTTTCTTTTTACCCAGTACTTTGTTCGCGGCCTCATTTACCGTTTTTTCGATGTCCCCCCATAAGCTATTCGGTTCGTCATTCCCCTCCGGCGATGTATTTGCTTCTTCAAGTGCCTGAAACCTGTTATTAATTTCTATCTGGTACCTAATTCGCTCGAAGCTTTCTACCTTGTTTGCTCGCTTACTATTTTGATTCGCAACTAGTCTAGCTCTTAATTTGGCTACTACTGGGAAGTGGTCCGAGTCGCTATCTGCCCCTCTGTAAGCCCTTACGTCGAGAACGTTAGTATGACGTCTTTTTTCAATGAGGAAATGATCAATTTGGTTGTCCTTGTGTATATCCTTGTGCTTAAAACACGTAGTTTTGATTATAAGATCTTTTGCCGCCGCGAAATTTATGACCCTAATACCGTTATCATTGCTGGCTTCGTGCAGGCTTTCCTTCCCTATAGTAGGCCTAAACATTTCCTCCCTACCTATTTTAGCATTGAAATCGCCTACTACTATTCTTGTGTCGTAAGACGCGAACTGGTCGATTACCTGCTCTAAAGTTTCGTAATAGAGATCCTTAGCTTCTTCTTCTTTGTCCTCCGTAGGACAGTGCACATTAATAAATAGATATCTATACCATTCACCTTCGATAATGATGTACGAGAGCCTATCATTGACGGATTTGAAACTTTTAACTGAATGTATGATGCGTTTGCTTACGAGAAATCCGGTGCCTAGAGATCCCCCACTCCCGGTCCCATACAGGTACGTGAAGTTACCCGATGATAGTACTCCGCCATCTGGCCACCGCGATTCCTGTATTGCTACTAAATCTAACATTCCAAGTTCCGACCCTTAAGTCCCTTTTGGTTCGGATTTGATTTTTTTGAGCCATGATAGTATGTTAAACCCGCGCGCTTCGGATCCTGTTCCGATCGCAGGTGAGTCCACCGTTCTAGAGGTGATAACCCCCATACCTCTCTAGAACTAAGTATGAGAGTTTTCCGACTTTGACGAGGACCGTGTCAACTCGTCGTCAGACACACTACGGTTTCATTCTCGCATCCTAATGCCCCCCTGCAAGGCAGCGCGCCTCCACTGGCATCGTTACCGCGTAAGACCAGGTGACGAATCATTCTACACATCCCCTTTCGGGGCAGTTGTCATCGCTCCCGCATCCTCCTCGGCAGTAGGATTTTTGCCTATTTTTGTAATGTGTGATGAAAGAGATAGATTGAGAGATAAGAGACAATGTGAAGTGTTTTTTTGTTGTGGTGCTTGTGTAGTGTTTCTAGACGAATGCGTTCGACAGTGTGGGCTCGTCACACCCACGCCTGTTCCTATCGACTGTCCGCGGCTGCTTATTCAATTTATTCGCAGCTAACCTCTTTCTCAGGGGCTGTTCCTCTATCCGCAACCTAAGGACGCGCTGTGTAGTGGTGATAGGCACCCACCCGTCCGATCTGGAAGACAACGCCCAAGACCCACTTAGGGTAGCGACATTGTAACAGGAGCTAGAGGCGATACGAACGAAAAAACACTATTTTTCGACTTAAAATGCATCATAACATATTTCTTACATGATTTTACACAAACTCCAAAAATTACTATTACAGCCTTCCGTAGGAAGGAAGCAATAGTAAAAATCCGAATATTACTGTTTCGATTGAAAAAAAAACTAGTAAATATAGAAGATTATAAGATGGAGAAAATTGTTTAAAACTATGAAAAAACTTTTGTCTTCACTTATTAATAGTTATTGTCTGTTGTTCATCATTTATTTACAAAATAGTAAAATTGTATACCTGAAAAAAACTGAAGCTATCTAAAGTAAACTCTAGCAAACTTAATAAAACTGAAGACCACAAAAGATTATTGTTGTCTGCGTCTTAATTCCGACATTTTTATGCAGTAATCTGGAGTTCATAACTGTTTTCTTCAGTTGTTTTCATTTTTCTTTTTAGGGATTTAAGATATTGTTATCATTTAAGATAAAAGTAAATTTTGTACTGTGTATTACATTTTAGTACAGAATATAAATGTTATGATTATTATGATCCTACAATTTACATTATATTATAAATGTGTTACGGGGTGTGAATTTATGCGAGGAAGACGATAAAATCAACGAAATCGAACTCTTTCGTTGCGGCGGAGAACTCCTCGACGCCCCCGATCTACCCACGTTGCATGCAGCTGTCGAAGCTGCTTTATCCCATAGTGGTCTACGCACCGCCTGGTGCGTGCTCGGCTGCTCAACTGCGTTGATCCAGCGGAAACGGTCGAAAAATAACGAATACTTGCGTGAAATAATAAGACTACGGTTATATTTAACAAACGCGTAATAATCGTAATTGTACAAAAGCAAAATAAACATGCGAGTCGTCATAAAATTGCGACTCGCTGCGACGCCGAAATATGCGCTGTTGTTCACCATCCGACGATATCGCCAAATGAAGATGAGTCGCGCTGGTAAGTACAAGTGGGCATCGGAAGGTTCAGAGTAAGGGCTCTCTACGACCCAGGCGCTACTATGACAGTGATGGGGTCATTGGGACTCCAGATCGCTAGTACCTGCGGTCAACTTTTGTAACAACGCGATGGCCGTCGAGCACAATGTGCAAATGGTCAGTTGTAGCCAATCGTCGGATACGTGGACTTGCCATTCAACGTTGCGGGTGTACAACGCGACGTAGCTGTGGCAATCATGCCGGAAGCAACCAACGAATGTTTGGTTGGGACGGATTTCGGACGCCTGTCCGGCGCAGTCCACGATTCAAACGAAAATGTCCTGTATCTGAAGAAGGAGCGGAAGATGTCTAACTTCAGTGCTTGGTCAAGCCCGGTAGAGATGGTGCGCAAAGCAAATAGTCAATATCGTTTTTGCGTCGACTTTCGGAAAGTTAATGCGCTGTCAAAGGCTGACGCATATTCATTACCAAACATGGATGATATCCTCCGTGAACTGCAGAAAGTAAAGTACATATCAACGTTAGACCTTAGCAGTGCGTACTATCAAATACCGTTGAAACCGGAGGCGAGACCTCTAACGGCCTTTATAGTTCCTGGGCTTATTCCAATTCACGCGAATGGCGTTTAGTTTAGCTCACGCTAGAGCCACCTTCCAGCGAATGATCGACGAAGTGATAAGCCCAGAACTCCAGCCATACGCGTACTCGTATCTCGATGATATTATCATCGCGACAGAGACGTTCGAGGAACAGTATCAACAGTAACATTGAGAAAAAGTACATTAGCTTGCGGCATATCGAGAATATGACTAGCATCATCATTTAATTACGCAACAGCTGAATCTAAATCACGAGGAGAGCATTGAGCGTATATCTGTAGATCATTGGCGAATAGCATGCATTTCATTTGACAGTGCTGAAGAATCGAGACAATTTTGTTGATGTAATTTGTTGATGTAATTCGGGAAAATGATTGGTCCTGGTGAAGAACCTTGTGGTACCGCAGAAGTGCTAGGTAAAAACCGTGAAAGCGTGGCATAGTTAATGATGTCGAATGCACGTTTAAAATCGAAAAGTAACAACAACGTAATCAAACCGGAATCTGCTCCCCTTCTAATATCGTCAGTAATCATCAAAAGTACAGATTGGGTGCTGTAATTGCTCCGAAATCCTGACTGATACGATGCGATAAGTCAGTACTTCTCAAAGTACTCAACCACCTGTGTGGTTATCAGTCTATGAAATACTTTCGCAAAATGCGGGATATTAGCCACGGGTCGTGTATCACCTGATGAGCTGGGAGTAGGGCACTTGTTTAGCGGCACAATAACAGATTTTTTCCATGTGGATGAATAATCGCTCGTTGAAATGGATTCATTAAACAAAACTGTAAAAAATAGAGCAAGTTTTGGAAGAACATTCCAGAAATACGAAAGAGATAGGCCATCGCAGCTACGACTTTTGATCTTTGGTAGGTTTTCGTGCATAGTCTGCAAAACTTCGATACGATCCAGAGATCTAAAGCTTAATTCAGGCCTCTTAAGTGGTGTACTCCAAGAACTCTCAAGTACCGATCGTAGCACAGTGTCTGAGCATCGGGGATGGGCACAAATCACTAAGGAATAGAATCCGATAAGCGCCTCCTTGTCGAAAAAACGTAAAGGTGATTTATTCTTGGGAGGGATTATGCCATATTTCCGTAGAAAAGCCCAGCAATTAGCTTTATCTGTACAGCCTGCTAGTAAGTAGTCATCACGTGTTTTCCTGATTACACGCTTGACTTCTCTACAAGCATTCTTATAATTAATTTTCACCAAATTTCTACCTGATTGCTTAGCAATCTTGTGCTTAGACGGCTGCCCTACCTGGTAGCTAAAAGAGCAGCAACGGATATCTTGCCGGTATCTGCAAGTTACCGACCATGCGCTAGCATCGACTATGTAATAGCCTACCTAAGCGTAGGTAGATGGCGAGCGTGTATAAAGCACTGAAGAGGGGGCAGCCCCGGGTATATGAGGAGCTCCGCTGTGCTGACGGAGTCATTCACTCACTGATCTATGATTCTGGTCGATAGCATTAACTGCGGATTTCATCTACCGTCCAATCATAGCGCTCTCGAAGGGTTATCCGGGGGATACTTCCTCTTTCCTAGTAGAATATCAGTTTGCGATCATCTGCGCAGTGTGGATAAATATATGCCTATCTATCTCTATTCTAATTGAAATCTTCCAACCTTGTTTTATCCACCTTCCACCCACTTGTCTTACTCTTCCTTGAACAGGACTGCGGATCCCTGCTTTGACTGAACTGGTGATACGCAGATGTGGACGTGATAGTGTGGTGCCCCTCGAAGAATCTATTAATGCGTTGACCATTGATCATCACCTGTTAAGTCGGATGATCTTTGGTCATTTGTTTATACGATACAAGATATAAGAGGCTTCATGGCACACGGGTACATTAAGCCCTATAATATAATAGAGGATATTAAGTAATTGGAAAAAGATATAAGAGGCTTTACAGCACACGGGTACGTTAAGCCCTTTATTAAAAAAATGTGGCTGTCTCGAGGACAGCCAATAGAAGTGAATACTAAAATAAGTGTGTGGTAGGCTTTATTTTTTTTAAATAGGTAAAATAATAAAAATATAAATATGCCCATTTCACGTAAAAATGTCAAAATTTCGTAAGCATGCCTTTATTGTCCTAACTAACACTTGTCATAATGAAATAAGTCCATAAAATGAAAAGTTATAAGGTAGAAACAACGTAAATTTATGTTAACAATGAAATTTTGCCAAAACTCATTTAAACGGAAAAATGAGGAATTAATCTATTGCCGGCAAAACGACCTAAGTCCATTTTTGTTTATAAAATATTCCAGGACATTTTAAAACATTTTAAATTAAGTCTATAAGTTGACAATAGCGATGTCGAACATCCTTATCATTTTTAGATGTCTGATGTGCCTAATACGTAATGATTGAAAACGTAGTTCATGATGCACTATATAAGCGCAGTATTGCGCCCTGATTCGTATGTCATGATTTTACATATTAATTCTAACATTAATATTGAAATTTTTCAAAAACACGAAAATGTAACTTAAGACGTTTAGCGGGAAGCCACTGATATAAATTTTTTAGAATCGATTTTATATAAAAATCTTGAAAATATTGCATCTATTATTGTGCTATACTTAGTAGTTAATTGTTGAGCATCATTATCCTGTAACACCCCGTACAGGCTCCGAATAAAAATTATAAATTATAATTAGAAACTAAAAATCTTTAAACAAAATTATAGATTTTACCCGAGTATATCGCGCACTCCCACTCCCAATTAAACGATTCGGTTCAGCTGAGCTCACAGCCGACAACGCAATACCAGCAGCGCCACGAGCCAGCGAGCGGCAGTAGCAGAAGACGGCAGCAGAAGAGGGAGAGCGTGCAACATGCCCTGTATATCTATATATACCGAGCGGCGAGCGCAGTGGCGCAAGAGTAGTATAATGTATTAGTATGAATGGTTTTTGTATATAGGTGTGAATGTATGAATGTGAAAGTAATTTAGGCGGCACGATCCCCGCTCGCTCCGAGGCCTATATAAGGACCCGCACGACCCGTACCAGCTCACTAGCCGAAGCGTAACTTAAGCGCCAGCGCAACTAAAGCGCCTAGTCCCTGCTCTTGAGCAACTTATGCCTTGAGCAGGTAAACGACTTAGAATATTTTCGAATATTTCTTATACTTATAAAATTTCAAGATAGGCAACGATATCGCAACATAACGCGTATCCGTCTTATACTTGTAAAATTTCCAATTCATGTAAAAGAAAGACTTAGAAAAATTTCGTTATCGACTTCAAACTTATAAAATTTTCGAACACGAACAGATAACGCAAACTTAAGCGTATCGGCATAAGATTTCTTCTTGAAACATTACGATTCAATCAGATAACGCAACTTAAACGCATATCTGTTTATTTATTTTTGTAAAAATCAAAGCGGATTTACTTATTTAATTTATGTGATACTTAGAATATATGCAAGATTTACGCAATATTCTATTATATATTTATTTGAATATATTTATTTTTGTTATAAAGAACAAAAATCTCTTTATTGCAATAAACGCCCACTACCTGGTATCCCGAACCTGAACTACTATTATTTAAAATCATTATACAAAATTATAAATTAAACTCATTTTGAATCTGTCGTCAAAATTACGACACAGATTAAGTAAATGTTCACTCCATTTCTAATTGAAATTTATCTTTGAGAAATGTAATTAATAATTGTGCACTTTCGTCAGCTAAGTTAACATTAAAATCTTTTTCTAAAATCAGTGGCATTTGGCGGTCATTTGTACCAAGCTCCCGTGATTTTACTTCAGTGTATACAACTAGTAATATCTATCCGAGAGTGCCGACGGGCCCGAAAGCCAGCAGAAAGATAAGGAAAGCGCAGTGGAGGGGAGAGACAAAAGAAGAGAAGGAGAGCACGGTTAATGATAAGGTGTGCGTAGTGCGTACGTTTTGCGCGGTGGAAGGGAGAGAAACAGAAAGGGAATTTTTCTCCTCCTGGTGTTCGCTTTTTTCGTGACGGTCGCTTTTTTCGTGATTCAATTCCCGGTCAGAATGTGCACCTAGCGGGCCTATAGAAGTATTCACTTTAATTAAGGATGTAAAGTAATTGGAAAAAGAGGCCTTGCACACGGGTAAGTTAAGCCCTTTAATACAATAGAGGATTATTTGAGTTTAAGCTAGAATTATTCGACTCTTAATTAATGACAATAATTTTGTGTTCACTAGTACATTATGATTAAAATACTATGGCAATAAGCCTGACATTTTAAATAAATCTCAGTTCTTTTTTAATCTGTAATAGTTTTTTAAACGAAATTATGTTATTATACTGCATTATGTTATTGGCACGTATGGTAGTACAAAATACATCAAACTCGTCTAACCTTTTATTTTGGGTAGTAGTCCATTTTTTTATAGGTTATATTTTAGTGTTATAAATGTATAAGGCTTGAGCCAAATAAATATGTAATATTCCTTTAAGGCGCTACAAATAATTTTCAATGTATTATCTTGCCAAGAAGTCTAATATTGTATTTGATAGATTCGCCTTCTTTCAATGATGTATTTTCTCAACTTAATTATTTATAAATTGTTTACAGTATAGGTAGCGCAATTTCAATCTAATAATGTGTAGCTCTTTCACTTTAGGTGCGAAATAATTTTTCGTGTACGTTATGTGTAATACAGTTTGGTATCGCTTTCCCACAGTAAGCTATTATGTGTAATACAGTTGGGTATCGCTTTCCCGCAGAGTAAATGTGTTTACATTGTCTGCTTTAATTTAAGGTTATGTTTTTGAGGTCTAGGTGGTGCACTACGTGATTTTTTATGTCTAGGTAAATACATCACTTGAGGGAGGTATCTCGGTGTACAGGGTGGCCGATGACGAGGTCTAGATGGTGCTCTCCGTGGTTTTTGGTGTCTAAGAAAATAAATTATATGAGGACGGCGTCTAGGTGGACAGGGTTGCCGAGGATGAGATCTAGGTAGTTCGCACTTGGTTTTCGGTGTCTAGGTGTAGAAATCATTCGAGGGTAGTGTATCAGAACAATCCGTGATTTCATGTTCGTGATACAAATGTTACAAAAAAGCCATTATCGAAAGGTGCTAAAGATGCTTATATTTAATTTCAGGACAAATATAAAATACTCAAAAAAATTTACTAACAAGTACTGAAATCTCTAAAAAAATTAACTTTTAAAAAGGTAAAAAGCTAGGCGAATTTCATATATTCCGCAACGAAATAACTGATAAAAAAGAAATGAGATCAACAAAGTCAAGTTTATTATATTGAATCATAATGAAGCAACAAATTTTCTTTGGTCAATAGAGGGCTTACTTAACTTAAAGTTAAGTTATAATATAATAATGAATTAGGAACAACTCTCAAGATACTTACTACGTAACTTGCCATGACCGTTTTATTTTATTTATCGGTGAACAACTAATATTTTCTTTCTATGTAGGTATTAGAACGTCATAAAAACAATATAAGTACGATGAATGGGCATGACAAGTTACGTAGTAAGTATCTTGAGAGTTGTTCCTAATTCATCATTATATTATAACTTAACTTTAAGTTAAGTAAGCCCTCTATTGACCAAAGAAAATTTGTTGCTTCATTATGATTCAATATAATAAACTTGAGTTTATTTGATTGATCTCATTTCTTTTTTATCAGTTATTTCGTTGCGGATTATATCAAACTCACCTAGTCTTTTACTTTTTTAAAAGTTATTTTTGTTTAGAGATAAAACATACATTTTATTTCTAGACCATATTTCAGATACTTCTAATAAGTTTGATTAAAAAAAATGTAATGTCTCAAAAATATTAACTTTCAATAAAAGTAAACGGTTAGCCGTGTTTGATTTATTCTATATTACAGTGCAATGTCAATAATAGTATGTTACATACTAATTTCGATTAAAACAAAATTACAGACCTAAACAGAAATATGATCAATCGAATAAAGTAAATTATAATATATTAAATAATATAAGTCATACAATATTATAGTCATATTAAATATTATTTTATTCATTATATAACAAACACAAAATTGTTGGGATCAATTAAGTTCTGAATCAAATACGTATCTTACCATGCCTGTTTCATAAATATTATACTGAGCCCATCATTGAACATAACAATTTTAAGTTTGTGTTATATTATGTTTGCAAAAATATTGTTATAAATTCGACTTACTTTATTTTTTAATCTCACTTTATTTTTAATATGTAATTTCGTTTTAATTGACATAAATACCTACTATTATATTACATTTCTAACTCATTACACATATTGTTATTAACATGCACAGAAAAATAATCAAACTCGCGCAACCTTTTAATTTTTTGTGTAAATTATTACAATATCAGTTTATTTTATTTTTCCTTGGAGCTATGAATATTTATACCTAACATCAACCGAGCGACGTTAGGAGTGAGGTGGCCCTGCTGGTACCAATTAATTTTGCTATTTTAAGCAAATCCATTTTTACTTCTTTACACACTTCAAATGTGAAACAAAATCGAATAAGAATTATAGAATATGTCGTCTATATTATTTATAATTTTTAGCTTAATTACAATGTTTACTTCACAGGAATTGGTGTCAGCAAATCCAAATCAAAGAAATTGGCGAGGTATACTTATCGCCCTATTAGTAATTATAGCAGTTCTTGCTCTTATTGTTACATCCGTTGCACTACTTACACCACCTGATGAAGGCCCTCGAATTAGAGGTACCCGTGTAAAGCTTTCTGAAGTAAGTATAGCATATTTCGATTTCTAGAAAATTTTACCTTAGAAAGTTATTTTACTCTAATTCAATAAAAATTATTAGTTTGTTTTCACTAGTACATAGTGGGAAAACAGTCCGCTTTTACATTTTGTGGACGTGTTTTTTTCTATGGTAATTTTTTAGTTTTGAGATTTCAGTTTTTTCTAATATAGTTATTGGAACAGTTAATAAAAGTAAATCGCTCAATATGTACCTTTAAGAGAATATAATTACCTATCTTTCTACCGCGGAAAATTTATATTATCGTTCGTCGTTCTTTTATTATATATCATAAATCGCAATTTTATGAAATTGTTTTAACTTGAAAGCTACACTGAGAAAAATTTGACAGTAAAAATTACTATCTCGGATGATAATTTGGTAACAGACGCGGAAGCTAGTAATTTTTACTATCTTTTATAGTAAAATTCACTATAAGAGATATTAATTTTTACTACCTCAGATAGATTAAAATTAGACGTTAATTATAACATGTCTGTAAGAAAAATGCGCTGTGGATTTGATACGGGTGCAAAACAAATGCGCTGTAAATTTATATATCTGTTGCAACAATTAAATTTTGAAGCAGCTGCAGGAATCAATGCGCTGTATATATCTATAGCGTCTAAGGCAGGGTCTTTTACTTCTGCGTAACTTTAAGAGAACTGTACCACCTAAAATTATCCTATTTATCACTTTAAAATCTTGTGTGTGTGTGTTAATATAATTTATGTATACATATATATATATATATATATATATATATATATATATATATATATATATATATATATATAAAGAATACATAATATCCAAGATGGCAAGGGGGGAAATGACCCTCCTGGTAAGCCTCCTGATAAAAATCTTTATAAAGTGTTTAAGTGTCACTCTAAACAACGTGTAACAGTTGTAATTTGTAAAGAGTGCGAAAACATTTTCCATTTTATCATCACATGATAATGCATCCAAATTGGGAGACGGAGTAGATAAACTTAACTTAACAATTCTTTTGGACAACTTTTTTTTATTGTTTATCCGGGGAGTTGGAGAAATGCTTAATGCACCATGACTGGATGCACCGTGCAAGGCTCCCTGTGTGTGAGACTCACCTGACGAGAGACAACACCAGGCATACTCACTAAAACTCTACCTCTCATAGGGCCACGAAAACCCCTCTGGTAGCAGCTTTTGCATTCCTTCGAGGGTCACCTGTCATTAGCTATTCTAGCCGTCAACTAGACTTGTAAACAACCTTCATCGTTTTTGGCGCGTCTCGACTTACGCCGTCATCTCGTCCTAATTCTGCTTACTGTCAAGCATCATTTCAATTATAGTCTCGGGCGTGAAAGATACTATTGTCAGCTAAAGTACTCTACGCTTCTCGGACCAACGAGGGTAGTTAAAAGACGTATATCTCACGTCATCCTGTTCGTCACCGCAGTACTTATGTATGGGACAAGACTACATTAAGGTTCAAAAATAAACTGTGAAATCATTGTTGATCAGATATTATGACTTTATTGAAATCTCCTAACGATCAGGTCCTTGTGTGACCTTCTCTCACAAATTGTCGCCGAGAACTGACGCTCTACCCAACAAACGCCGCCGAAAACTCGGGCCCGCTAAAACAAAGACGCTTTCCCGAGGACTACCGAAGGGACTCGAAGCAGTATGCGCGCTCCTCTATATCTATAGCTATACACACGTAGTCATGTGCCCGCGCGAACGCCTCCTGCCACTCGACTCTCTGGCCTGGCAGTCACAGATCGGCCCTTTAACCTCTCTGTACTGAAAGTGATCCTCAAAATCCGTGGAGTAAACTCCCTACTGAGGTCGTGGTAGTCTAGGAATGATTATAAAACCACTCCTAACCGTATTGGCCTGAAGCCACGAATCGCCTTGTCGATTCGCACATATGAGAGCCAAATGACGGAGCAACGTTCGCTAAAACTACTAGTAGGTAGAATATATTATTAATAAAGAATAAATACGTCGCACTTGCTCTTATCCCTAGTAGCCCTCGGTTACGTCCGGAACAACTTAATTCCCGGTGATGCAACTCTGTTCATCGCGGACAGGTAGCTCCTAAAGTATCCGTGACTGGAGAAAAACTGGGTAAGGTAGAAGTTGACTTCCCTCCATTTCCTATACACCCACGGGTCTACATCTTTATTAAGGTCCTAGTCCAACTAGCCTTTGGACATGCGATCCACATACTCTGACAATTGCGCATTGTTATTTCTCTTTCTTCCGCGGCGATCGAGATGCTATTCAACGCTTAGTGAGCCTCGTAGATCCATTTGCGTTCAGTCTCAAGAAGATCTACGGGGATTAATCCCGCGATTACCATAGTTGCTTTGGCCGTGACTGTTCGGCAGAAGCACGCTATTCTAAGGGCCTCTTTGCTGTACCTCCATTATCTTCTTGCGATACTTATTTATACTCATAGCGTCGGCCCAATCCTTTGCCCCATATAACAGGATAGAGTTAGTGGTCGCCATGAGTAACTGCCTGACTGTAGGCCTAGGCCCTCGGACGTTGGCCACGAGTCATCTAAGTTGCGCTGTTCTAGTCTACCTTCATAGGTATGATGGTTGGTATCCACTTTCCTGTAAAGAGGACGATTTTGGTCCCATTAAGCGCTAAAGTCAATCCGTGATTCGCCATCCACCATAGCACTCTACTCATAATGGCGTTTAACTTCACTTGCGCAATGTCCACGTTCCGTCACGTTATAACCATGGCCACGTCGTCTGCATATCCAACAAGCATCATGTCCCCCGGCATTTCGAGTTTCAGAAGCCCGTCGTACATGATATCCCAGAAATCTGTCCCCAAGACCGAACCCTGCGTTACTCCTGCAGTTATAGATCTTTTTCTACGCCTTTCTCGGACAATACTAAATTAGAAAATATACATGTTGAAAATCAATTATTGAAACAACTTAATCAAGAACTAACAGATGAAAGTCCACTACTCAAAGAACTATTAAGTAAAGACAAAAGTGATGATAATTAGGAGAGGATACAGCATAACCTAAAGAAATACGCACAAGTCACGTCCAAAGTACTACCTAATAAAGAAAAAGAATATATCTAAAATTATTTTTAAGAACATTAAAACAGATACAAAGGCAGGAAAAATTATACAAACAAGGTCTGTGATATCAAGGTCACTGAAAAAGGTATTAAAACTAAGCAATATAGATATGTAAAAGAAAATTTATAAATAGTATATATAAAATTTATAAATAGTAAAAGTTATAAATAGTATGAATGATAAGAGTGTTAAAGCAACATTTTAACTGCTTACTGATAAAATCTCTGGTTATTGTAGAAAATCTATTGAGAAAATCGAATCTCCAAAAATGAAAAAAGGTGGTGTGGATTATTATACTAATATGACCTTAGAAGAAATTGAAGTTGATCTAAACTTAAGAAATTTCAATGAAACTAGTGAGAAATTTAAAGTGTTACATATGAATTGTATCAACAGAACAAACAAGTCTAGCGTATTTAACGAAGTACCTATAAAAATGTATAAAGTCATTTGAGACAACAAAAAAAGAGTATTGGTATTTAACATGAAGCCGTGCTATAAATGGAAAGATTTGGACATAATGCACAGAAGTGCAGTGAACTTTGTTGCCTTAAGTGTGCAGGCTCACGCCTAACTTTACTGTTACGTCGTACGTCTCACTGCATGAATTTATTTAAAGCTGAAAATATGACAATATTTAAAATACAAACAGTTGAAATTCAAGCTCTCAAATGAAAAAAATGCATTGCGTGCGCTGTACGGTTTCGACACACGGCCGAATGCATGTCAGTGTCGATTCAGCGAAATGCTCAATAAGCGATTCGTGACGTCATAAGCGAGCGCTACTTTTAATGTATACATTGTCAGTAACTTTAAGTTTGTAAATATTGTAAACAATTACGTTATGAACATTGTCTTTAAAAAGCTTAACACGTGCCTAAACAAGTAGTTTATAGTCAGTCGCAGGGCTCCGTACGTCGCTGTTGGACAATTAGCGCGAACCATCGTAATTATATCCGAACCATATCTTACTCAAGTTCTATTAGTTGATATATTATAAAGTATTCTTCCTTTTAAATCTAAAATAAATAAATCGGTTATTACGCATTTTCATTGCATTTGCAAAAGAAGGTAAGTGAAATGACTTTACTTATTGTTGATGTAGGATTCTTGTGGATCGTGCACAACCAAAAAAGGCACACTCCTATGTTAAATATTAGCTTTTATTGCAGATAATGATTTGAATAAAGATGTGCGAGATCGAGATCAGGAACTGTTGCTCTGACGGTAGTCGGCACGCAAGTGAGATGGCCAAGGCGAGCTTCAGGGAGAGCGAGTACAGATAGCGCCGAGTGCTGTTAGATGGTGCTCTGAGTCGCACATATTGGCTTCAACTTTATCAGGCAGCTCGAAGACTCGCTAACACTTATTATTCACTTATAAAGACGCAGATTTATTTAAACATAGAGCCGACCCACTGGACAATATCATTACGCCGTTTATATTAGATCTCCAACTAATGTCCAGGACGTAACACTACCATGTGATAACAAAGCAGAGAATACATGTATAAACTGTTTTTATAGCAACTCTACATATATAACTAATCTGGACTTAAAACATATGGCCAACGATACTGGAAATGTTCAATATAAAAAAAAAAAAGATTAAAAGATATATCGATATAACTGATTACCCAGTCAGTCCTACTAAACAAATATTGGTAGGTAACGTAGGAATCTATAATGAGACTAATTCAATGACCAAAATAACCAACAGACAAGGGCAAGGAAATCCTTATTGACACTTTGACATCATTAAAGCATTAGAAAAAGAAGTGATACAAGAAGAAAAAGAGTTTTCTGATATTGAATCTCTTAATAAAAATATGTGTAATAATGATTATATGTTAATGTTAGAAGTTTAAATACAAATTTTTCTAAGTCTAAAATCTACATCTACATAATATTAATTTGCTTAAATTTCTGTCCAAAACGTCATTCCAGTTCAATTTATTCAAATCCCTTCAATTCTAATTGAAATTTTTTTATCTGTCTCGTTTAGTCCTAACATTTGAGAACATTTCTACCGTTTTATTTTATTTTTTTTTGTGTGCCAATATTGTGATATTTTAATGTAAAGATTAAATTTTGCACTTTCCGGGTTTTTCAGGGAATTTTTCAGGACTTCTTGGAATTCTAGTCTTCCTGGAATTCTGGAGCTGATAATATATTCTTGATTATAAACAAGGTTTTTTTGTGGTTAAACTTTGTATAACTTGGAAGGTAGCATCATATATCATCTATATTACATTATAAAGGATTAACCTCAGGATCATCTTGACACCTAGACATCCTCTACTGGGAGTACAAATTTTTTTTGGTATATTTGTTGTATATTAAGTGCGTTGTATCATAGACCATGTCTCGCCATCTGGGAGGTGATTTTGACACCTGGACATCGTCTACTAGAAGTACAAATTTTCTTCTGGTGCTTTTGTTGTATACTAAGAGCGTTGTATCATAGACCATGTCTCGCCATCAGGGAGGTGATTTTGATACCTGGACATCGATTACTGGAAGTAAAAATTTTCTTCTGATATATTTGTTGTATACTAAGTGCGTTGTATCATAGACCATGTCTTGCCATCCGGGAGATGATTTTGACACCTGCAGATCGTGTACTGGAATTAAAAATTTATTTTTGATTTCGCCTGTGTGTGTGAGCGCGCGCGTGTGCGTGTGTGTGTGTGTGTGTGTGAGGATGTACATTGAGAACAAAAATTAGATTCCAATCCAAGCTTATTAATAATACACTCTGCGTTTAACAGGATTGAAACTGTCATTCTTTCGATATAACAATGAGTAAAGAGAGCAGGTCTTGCTCTCATGGCAGCAACGATGGGAGCAGGAAATGCGCGGAAGGTGGACGGCAAGGCTGATCGGCCAGCTTTCTCCGTGGATCGGTCGCCAGCACGGCGAGGTTAACTTTTACCTTACCCAGCTATTGACTGGTTACGGATACTTCCGCGCATACTTCCATAAAATGGGCAAGGCGACGGACCCGCGGTGCCTATACTGTGCGTCGCCGAAAGATGATGCCCTCCACACATTCTTCGTCTGCGAAAAGTGGAGGGACGAGAGAGTGGGCCTGGAGGATGATGGCGCCCGCCTAACGCCGGGCATCATCCCCCATATGCTGGTTCGCAGAAAAACTTGGGAAAAGGTGGCTCGCTGTGTCGAAAAAATACTTCGGCACTAGTGGGCTGACCTCCAATAAAAAGAGGCCGAAACAGAAGTGTGCCGTAAAGGTAAACGGCTGAGCCCACCCCGAAGTATTCCTCAAGGTCAGTGCCGGGGTGGTTTCAAGGTCAGGGAATGAGGGGTCTCCTCGGTGGACTCCCGACGGTTCCGGTCTGCAGTGCTGTGGAGCGCAGCTGGCGGGTCTGCACTGAGGAGGTGGGTTTAGTGGGTAGTCCGAAGGTAAGCGGGAGTCCCACACCTTGGATAAAACCAGGTCGGCGATCAAGCGCTTCCCGCCCTCAAAAAAAAAAAAAAAAAAAAGTTAAAATATGTTGAAAAATTAGATAGCATATCGAAAGAAGCCCGCATTAATCTTATTAACAATATACGCGTATATTAATAAGTTTGATACACTCACTTATTTAATATTGTTTGAATAGTTAGTATAAATAATTTATGTTCAATACAATTACTATAAAAAAGTAAATGTTAAAGATAATATAATATAGTAGTTTATTTTTGAATTTTTATATACATATTCTATACCATAAATTTGTGTATATAATAAAGGGAGCGCTACTAAATTTGAGATTTAGAAGCAGCTTTTATACTTATTTAAAATGTCGCTTTGTACTGTAAATTTAATAATATTTAAATAACTCAATTACATTAAATTAAATAACTTATTTAATTTATTAAATATATAAATTATAATGCACAAGCGCTACCAATATCAATAAAACTGGTTGCTGCTATTTTTTTTCTTTGATGTTTACTATATACAATTTTTGTCAAGTGGCGCTGTAAGCATTTATCCCATTCATTATCTGCTGATATTAAATGTAAAGCTAATGCTGCTTCATAAAATGAAGAACCATAAAATAAAACCAGGTCGGCAATCAAGCGCTTCCCCCCCTCAAAAAAAAAAAAAAAAAAAATTATAATAACGTACTCAATTTACCCGGCTATGCTACCACGCATCCCACGAATAATGACTTATAATAATATATTAATATAATTTTTATTTAACATTTTTTAACCCTGCTAAAAATTACCAATTAAAAACGATTAAAACCTTAATTGGGTTTAATACGGAATTGTGATCCGGAATTATCGAATTAAAACCGATTAATACGATTCAAACGATTATAAAAATTTATCGGTTTTAATTGTATTTAATCGATTCAGTTGAAGCTTTCTCTGATCAAAATCTGACGGATTCAATCGGATTAAAACCGATTAACTTTTATAATTGGTTTAAATCGTATTAATCGGTTTGAATTCGACAATTCCGGATCACAATTCCATATTAAAACCAATTATGGTTTTAATCGTTTTTAATTAGTCATTTTCAGCGGGGAACTTATAAATTTAAATTAGATCTTATAATTACATTTAATTAACATTATAAATTTTAATATAATTAACTCAAATTTTTATATGAATTTACAATCAAATTTTGTAGTATAAATTAATAAATAAATAAATCTAATATAGTTGTAATTTTGAAAAATGCACCATAATATGGTAATTGATCCCGTTTTGAATATTCGCAAGTTAAAGTAAAAGTGGTGCCTTCTGAAAAAAATCAGATGAGAATTAACTGATAATCAGCTGATTATTAGCTGATAATCAGTTGATAATCATGCCAAAAGGTCAGCTGATTATCAGGTGATTTCAGCTCAATATTTTATTAAACCTGATAGTTATAAATATACGTTTATATGAAATAAAATGTTAATGATAATCAGGTGATAATCATTCAAAATTTGTAATCTTTAATATATTTATTATAAATTATTTAAAATAAGTAAAATTTATAAATCTCACATAATGAGGGCCAGTACTGGTGTTACCATCAGAATGATAACACGAAAACTCTGACTGAGAGTTGAAAAATTTTTATTTTTTAACAGGAAAAAAATTTTATTTAGATTAAATTATTGAAAAACAAAAATGTTAGAGTTCACAGCTAGAGTTTTCGTGTTATCATCCTGACGGTAACACCAGTATTAGCCCTTATTATATGAAATTTACAAATTTTACTTATTTTAAATAACTTATAATAAATATATTAAAGTTGACAAATTTTGAATGATTATCACCTGATTATCACCTGATTATCATTAAAATTTTATCTCACATAAACGCATATTTATAATTATTAGCTTTATTAAAAATATTGACCTGAAATCACTTGATAATCAGCTGACGTTTTAGCATGGTTATCAGCTGATGATCAGCTGATTATCAGTTGATTATCATCTGATTTTTTTTAGTATGGTAATACATCACATCGTACAAATTTAAATAATAAGTATTATGTTTTAATGTTATGATGCAATTACTTTTGGTTTTAAAATAAAGTTATTTTTATATTATTTTATTATTGTTTTTGTTTCATATTTTTACTATCATAAATTTGTGGAATGTATATTTAAAACTTGAAATAATGTTTAAATAGAACGAGCGAGCGTTAGCGAGCGAGTTTTTAGCTAGTTTTTATTAAGAGATTTATCACACGATCGATCACATCATAGATCACTTGAATTCTCACGTAATGGATCACGTGATGAATCACGTGATTCGTCACGTGACTATTTAGCGTGAAAAATCACGTTAAAAATTACGTCAGAAATCACTCATTAAATTAAAATTAAAGTATATGTTTTAATTAAAATAAATTATTTTGTTTATACTGAACAATCATGAAAAATATATTTATTGATGCTAATTCAAATAAATTAACTTCATAATCCATTATCTTACTCCCTGAGCCACTTTTACTTGTCCTAATAATGATAAATTGAAGATCATATATGCATCTTAGTAATATATCATTTGTGTGTATAGACTATCTGCTGCTATTTGATAAAATAAGGAAAATAATTCTACTTACATAATAAAAACTGCTGCCAATTCTTTGGCACGTAGCTTTCAACAACATTATGTATCGCTTTAATATCTGAATTGTTTTTACTTCATATCTAATTCTGTAAAGTTTTTGTACTTTTTATTTGATAGATGAAATTATTTCGAATAATTATATATACATAATCAATTATAATTCTTTCTCTCTCTTTTTCTCGCATAGCTATAATTGTTTAACTAAGCTCTAAAAGATATCACCCTCCCTTTTTTACCTGAAATCTTAATTACCAACGTATATATGTGTAACAGGGTGTCAGTTCTAATAGTAGATGTATATATATATATAGGACGTTTCACGTCAACCGGACCATCAGTGCACCCAAAATTTGGATTAACCTAACAAGACGTTTGAGGTCTCAAAATGATCGTCTGGTCAAGGGCTTTTGAAAAAGTTCTGGCCTTTTCAAAAATCCAATGTGGCGCATAAAATATAGAGCTTGAAACCCACGTTTTCATAGCACATTCAACAAAAACAATAGTAAAAATGTTCTAATTTGTGAAATATCCCACCAAAAGTATGTACAACTCATGATAGGACATATTATTGACAATGCTGACGGAATTCCAAAATCAAAAATGGCGGAATCAAAATGGTGGATATTATACCTCCAACAAACCCATTTTATCGCAACAAATGATTTTTTATCAGTTTAAAGTATCGATATGGGGGTTTTCACGGTCACTGAATCTTATTTTAACCTCGACATTTCAAAATTCGAAATGGTGGATCCAAAATGGCGGATATTATACCACCACCAAACCAATTTTACCGCAACAAATGATTTTAGATCAGTTTAAAGTATCGATATAGGTGTTTTCGGGGTCATTGAATCTTAGCTTGACCTCGAAATTTCAAAGTTTAAAATGGTGGATCCAAAATGGCGGACATTATACCGCCACTAAACCAATTTGACCGCAACAAATGATTTTAGATCAATTTAAAGTATCGATATGGGGGTTTGTGAGGTAAATGGTTATAAATGTATTATCGGAATCAGTATTTGTGCACATGAATCTTATATTTTTCTGGTCTATTAGATTTATAATTATCTGTCTGCGGTTTTTGCACTTACATTTTTCTATTGTTCTGTGTATATGTATATGCCTGCGTGGATGAAAAAAATATATAATTTAGCCAAATGAATCAGTCTTTAATGACATTTTGTGCACTCTTATCAATTCTGGCTCCTCGTTCGTGGAGTTTTTACTGGTGATAAATGGCGTTCGCCAATATCATAAATTACTCTATTCCTAGGTTCATTGGCATTTGAGTAATGCATGACTTTCAACGTTTCATTATTTTCTGGGATAAATCCATGCCCCATTTGTATGTTTGTGACAGGTGGACAGTTTTTAAATCTCTTTGTTAGGAATTGACGAGTTTGTTCGTGATCTTTTTTGGTGTATTAGAAAATTTTATATTGAATGATCGCCCATTAGCCCATGAATAAAGAGCTTTAACATCTAGAATTGCTTTATTTTTTGCAACTTGTAAGCTCGCTCTTATAGCTTCTCTTTACTATCACTCCAACTCCATCGCAACTACCTTTTCCGTGTGCTGTTGCAAAACAGTGCCATTCAGCATCAACACCAAAATCTCTCTTATGACTAATTAAACTACTCATTTGATAACGATTTTTAAAATGCTGTTTAGCACCATCAGTAGCATATATTACCTTTTTTACTGTGGAACAAACCTTGCGAATTTCAGGTATAAGCTTTTGCTACATTATGTATACTGCAGTGGCATCATGAGTAGTACAGTCGGACATAGATACTGTACTGAAATGCTTTAGCTTGCCTTCATATTTATAATAAACAACAGCAGGAAAAATCGTACTTTGATCATTATTAAAATGAAATGCCTGTGCAGCATCTTGGGCTGTAAAAGCATAGTTCTCAGCAAAATCCAATTGAGCAAGAACCTCTTCATTTGAAAGATTATTTTTCTTCCCAGAAATAAACTTTGATTGTTCCTTAGCGATGAAGTGATGAAGTATCAACTTTTCTAGGCTAGAACATAAAGTTTCAATAAATTCTTGCGATGTTAGGCATTGTTTTATCAAAGTGTATCTATCGGTTGATTGCCACGTGCTGAAGACTTGATCAATATTCTGCTCATCCATAATGTTCTCAACGTAATTAGAAAACTTTTGAATGTCCGGACAAAATTTTCATTTATTCAAATAACAACTTGGTTTGGGATCCTCACATAGAACGAAATTCAAACAATCTTTATAATTTTTCAGAATATTGTTTGAGATTTTTTCTATATTTACTGCGTCAATCATCGCCTTGAAATTTTGGTGTATCGTAGATACACATACATTGTGTGTACCAGAGGATCCTGCAAAGACACAACATTTTGGTCTCAGTTCCGCAAAATTGGTAAGCCCATTCGGATGTTCAGGAAACTGTTCTTTAAATTGATTATGAAGGTTCTTAATATCAGTAAGTAATAATCATTTCTGCACTTTTATTTTTTCACCATATAAATAAATTCTGACGGTATCTTTTTTATTTGGCATAATTCTGCTGTTAAGATCATTTTCGTAAAAATCTTCAACTTTTTGAGCAGTTTCTGCAGGTAATGTTTTTCCACGTTTTGCAACAGGAGAAGCCAAAACTCCATCTGATTCTCTTAACTGTTTTGCTTTACGAGCCATTCTGTGAGACACACCAAATTGGTTCATAATTTTACGTATTGCACAGTGTTTGGGAAAAATAGTAAGAATACTGACACGTAATGGATCGTTCTCCGGCAGGGATTGAAATTTGTTTTTAAGTCCAGTTAAAATATCTGTAAGATCATCTTGCATAGATTCATCCGTGTTTGAAACCGAAGGTGAGTCAGTCTCTGATTCAAAATCAACACTCATACTGACGTTTGTACATGACAAATCATGTCGTTTATAAAAAGATTTTCTACATGTATCACAAATCAGTGAAGATGTTGGATAATTAGGATAGACATCTTGAAATTCTTTGGAGATCTTCCTAAGAGATTTGCTGTGTCCTGTATTAATATCAAATGGATTAACGCATCTATCGATACGATATTTTTTCGCAGGAGAAGACATTGTTGTAGGATATGAGAAAGCACAACCAAAACAAAAAAAAAAATGTTAGAAATAACAAAATTACGGCTAGTACAGTTGAACAAGGAGTTGCCGATAAAGTAAGACTTACTCAACAACTACCTTAAAAAGGATGTTGAAGAAGAAGTCGCCAATGTATCTATTAATGTACCTATTAACTATCCTAAAAAGGACTGTTGGAGAAAAAGTCGCCTATGAATAAAGCCGCTCATGGACTTGCTCACCAACTATCCTGAAAAAGACTGTTGGAGAAAAAGTCGCCGATGAAGAAAGTATTCCTTGAAGAAAATATTCCTTTATATGGGTTGCTAAACGTGGGAAGGGATTGAGGGTGTAGGTAAAAAAGAGGGATGAAATAAATCACTTGAAAGCAATAAATTCCTTTGCCACAAAACAGTTTTATTTGCTGAAGTCTTTGCACAAGTTGTCATTGGACACGAGCCGTGTACTTGCAGCATTAGGCTGTTGGAAGAGGGGCGAGGTACAGCGCTGGACCCGGCCTCCTTATGTGCCCTCCGCGACGCTAATTCACTTGTGGGTAATGCGCAGCCGCCTGGCGGCGCGTCGCGGTACTAGCGCCGCGGTGATAAGCGCTGCAGCGTGCGTGGCGTGTTCGGCGAGTTACGCGTTAGCAGGGACTTTTCGCGAGAGAACCTGCGGGTGGGTTATGACAAATATCCGTCAGTTTATATTGGCCATATTGAATTTTGAAATCTCGAGGTTAAAATAAGATTCAGCGGCCCCTTAAACTCCCATACCGATACTTTAAACTGATTTAAAATCGTTCATTGCGGTAAAATAGTTTTGGTGGTTGTATAAAGTCCGCCATTTTGGATCGGCCATTTTGGAGTTTAAAATAAGGTGCAGTGGCCCCAAAAACCCTCATATCGATACTTCAAAGTGATCTAAAATCATTTGCTGCGGTAAAATTCGTTTGGTGGTGGTATAAAGTCCGCCATTTTGGATCCACCATTTCGAATTTTGAAATGTCAAAGTTAAAATAAGATTCAGTAACCGTGAAAACTCCTATATCGATACTTTAAACTGATAAAAAATCATTTGTTGCGGTAAAATGGGTTTGGTGGAGGTATAATGTCCACCATTTTGATTCCGCCATTTTTTATTTTGGAATTCCGTCAGCATTGTCAATAATATATCCTATCATGAGTTGTACATGCTTTTTGGTGGGATATTTTACAAATTAACATTTTTACTATTGTTTTTGTTGAATGTGCTATGAAAACGTGTGTTTCAGGCTCCATATTTTATGCGCCACATTGGATTTTTGAAAAGGCCAGAACTTTTCCAAAAGCCCTTGACCAGACGATCATTTTGAGACCTCAAACGTCTTGTTAGGTTAACCCAAATTTTGGGTGCACTGATGGTCCGGTTGACGTGAAACATCCCTTATAATAGTTATATATATAATAATTATAAATAATTTTTAAACAAAACCTATATCACGCATACGATGCCATAAGGTTAACATGATTTACGACCGCTACTGTCATAAACAGTCTGTCATCGATGGGTGACTATTATTTGTTTATTTATAAATAATTATAAATAATTTTTAAACAAAAGCTATATCACGCATACGATGCCAGCCCTCCCCCTTTTACCCAAGCAGACCCGAGCGCGACTCTCTCTCTTTCTCTCTCTTTCGCTGTCTACTCCATACCGGCCCCTAGCTCGAATACACGTGCGCGACTCTCGCTATACCAGCCCGTAGCCCCCTCTCCTTTTACACTATAGTAGCC
Source organism: Nasonia oneida (assembly GCA_037356405.1). NCBI lineage: Eukaryota > Metazoa > Arthropoda > Insecta > Hymenoptera > Pteromalidae > Nasonia > Nasonia oneida. The sequence continues at coordinate 15,305 of JAZHPH010000440.1, read as the reverse complement.
CGTGAGCTCTGACGCGGCGGCTCCCGCCGCTGCTGTACCTTACCCGCTTCTCTCTCTCTCTCCCCTCTCTACGTCATACTCGCGCGCGTCCGCCAAAGCCGCCGTCTACCTGTCGTATACCTGCAGTTTGACTTTTATTGCCCTTGCGCCGGTTCTAATCCTTTCTGCGCTGTAATAATATGTAACCTGTATGATTTCCTACTACACGGTGCCGCAAAGCCTACTCTAAATTTAAGCTTTGGGATTTATTGATGGGATTTGTACACATTAAAATAGAGAAATTTTTGTTTGATACACTCTTATATTTATTTAATAAAACAGCACCTCACCGCATTAGCTGGCGAATCGAAACTACCGCTCGTGTCATCGTACCACAGACTCGCTGTAAGATGTGACTCTTTAGCAGCCGGAGCGTAGTTGAGAAGCGTCTCGATGTACGCTCTGTAAGGATAGGCGTTATTAGGCGGCGAAACAATTTTCTGATTGAATAAAACGTCAATCTGATTGAATGCATGAAATTGTTGATCGGTCCGACTTTAAGGTCTTCGGTCGTTGCGGTAGCCTCGTCAGTGGGTACGATTTTAGCTTGAACATGAAGCATAGTGTGAGTGAGATCAAAGTAATGCTCGCTACCTGCCGGCACGACAAATTCCAATGGTGCGTCGACATCGTCGCTAAGAGACGACACAGGCTTATAATGCAGAAAGCTGCTGCTTTCAATGGACGTTTGGGTGGCTGGAAGCGTGAAAAGATCCAGTTCGCTGGACATGCATTCCGTCGAGTGAGAATGTAAAAATGTCATTTTTACCCCAAACTAAATACGCCTAGGACCAAAAATATCCGAAACACTTCTCTTGCTGAGTACTTCTCTTTTTAGGTCTCTTCTTCGTTTTTCGCGTGACTCTCTTCTTCCGTCCTGCCGTATGTTGTTTGCGTTTTTTGCTAGAGCCGGTTGTACTCGATGTACGCGTCTTTCTCAACTGACGCCTTCGATGCATTGCGCGTGATTTATAACCAGAGCCTTTCATCATTTATGCTATCTTTTCACCGGCTTTTCTCTTCAATTTTTGTCCAGACTCTTTAGTACGATATTTGAACGCCTCCTTGAAATTCGAGCCATTGTTTGCAACGTCGTCCAACACGTTAATGCCTGTGCGCAGAGCCTATTTGCCCACAGCTCTGACACCGGAAGCGATGTACGGAAGAATTTTGCGAAATAAACCTCCGAGCCACGCACCTACACCTCGTCCGCGCTGATACGTTGAGTGACATAGCATTGCTCTCTCTCTCTCTCTCTCTCTCTCTCTCTCTCTCTCTCTCTCTCTCTAGCGATTACTTTTATAGTGAAGCGTAACCGTCAGCGTTCCATATTCGAATGGTATTCACACTCCATGCTGATCCATTATATCTATGACAATCGAGCGAAAACTGTTATGTAAAAGCGGAAATTAATGAGCAGGTGCAAAATATCTCACGATATTACTGCCGAATTTGTACTTTGCACTATCCACGGAAACTATACGCAGTAGAGCAGCTTGAGTGTCGCCTACAGTGTGTGGCTCGCATACATCCGTGTACACGTAGAGCTGATCGGGAATAGCTCGGGAAAGCGATGCTGGTCTGTTTCTTAGCGCGACTACACTGCCCATTGACGATGTGACAAAGGTGCCGGTTTTTCGCCGAGTCTCGGAATCTTCGAAACCGAAAATACGGCAAATTTTTTCGTTAAACGTTGTCTGATGCTGATCATCGCAGGCACACTTGCGCTGTAGCATGTAGTAGCCCTTTTGAAAGGGTGCAACTTCGAGACGCAGCTGATCGTGAAAGGCGGCTGATTTATTTATTTCGATGGCTAGTTGCTCGATGTTGTCGTAAATACCGTGCGGAAAAAAATGCGTTTCCTGCTTTGCCTTTTCCGACTGTTTAAACGTGTAAAAGGCGTCCGATTCTTGAATGTGCGTGACAGTGCTCGGCACGTGAATTTCGACGAGCGCAACGGACCAATTCCCGCTGAGTCTGAGCTCGAGCGAGAGCTGCGTTGTAAAGCAGCTGGTGGCGTTTTCGTTGTAGTACGCCATACTGCTGTTGCTAGGCAGAACTAGATAAAAATCGTTCTGGTCCATTTTTTAATTTTTTGTACTTCAGAGGCTTTGATCCACGAGTTGAATTTGTCCGGATAGCCAGCCCACTTGACGAGTAGCTGCTTCTTCGAACCACGACCCTTTGTACGAATTACGCGTTCTATTTTGAATTGCTCAGCAGCGTCCGACATGCGTTTCGTGCCAACGTGAGCGAGCTCCTCGAAATAGAAAAAGCCGTCAATCTCCTCACCGTTCAAATCTTCCAGGATAAACGTTGGTAACTGCTGTCTGTTGGATATGCGCTTAATCTTGAAAACTTCCTCGCTAACATTTTTTTCGTATCCCTTCTCGAAAGTATTTTTCGTGCGAATAATGCGTACGTAAGATCCGGGCTTGTATTTATTGATTACACCTGACGCCATCTTTTCGCGATTTTTGTAAGTCGATTGCAGACGAGCTCTTTTCGCTAAATTTTCGCGCGCTTTCGCAGCATTGTAGATGCTCACGTCACAAGGGCGCATCTTTGTACCGCTGTGTTGCGTATGATTGTAAGCCTCGATGATTTTCTGCAGCACGTCGATGTAACGTTGCGTGTTATTGTGCGAAAAGTATCGCCACATTCGTTCGCGTATAGTACGGTTTAGTCTTTCCACCACAGCCGCTTTGATATCGGGGTTTCGAGCTGTACGGAATTTGATGTCGCGTTTTTTTCAAAAATTCCTGAAACGTCGAGCCTACAAACGCCTTACCCTTGTCGGATTGTAAGAGTATCGGGACACGACCGTTGCTGCGCTCGAGTATTCGTCCGAAGGCTGCGGTGACATTGGCTGTAGTTTTATCGTGTAGAGGCTCCAGCCACGCGTGTTTACTCAATACATCCACCACTACGAGTAAGTAACAGTATCCGTCGTTGTGCTCTTTGATCGTGGTTAATTGAAGCAAATCGCACTCCCATACGTCGTCAATGTTGCTCACGTTGTAACTTAATCGCGGAAATTTACGCTTAACGGGTCTGTGAAGAGTATAGGCGTCTTGATTACTAAGCCACTCGTATATACGTTCTTTCTCCCGCGTGTCAGCCGCGCTAAATAATTTGCCTTTTCGATTTACACGCACGAGATTGCGCGCACCCGCGTAACCAGCCTCGTGCGAGACATCGTAGTATTGCTGCTCGTACGACGATGACGACGCCATGCTTAAAAGTTTGCGAGACGTAGCCACTTGTTCTTTGCTCGATTTCTCGTCAAAGCAGGTGATTCGCTGCTGCTGCTAGCGTTGTGTATTTCCATCAACGCGTCGATGCTCTCTTTACTAAGCAGTCGTCGTTTCGCTGTATTATTCGGCTCTGTCAAATTTTTACCAATTTTCACTATTTCCGGGTTTCCAATCAACTTTATCGGTGTGTAGACAGTCTTGATGAATTTGGCGAAAGGTAAACGGCCGATGGGCACTTCCGACTGATCCAGTGTTTATTCCTGCGTGCGACAACGTCGCTAATCAGTTCTATAATGTTGGAATCTTGTATGGGCCGGCCGTCTATACTGACTGTCAGTGCTATCCCACTTGAGACAATCGCCGGCAACGGTTTTCCAGTGTTTCAGCAGAAGGCGCGTTTTTTGAGCGTAACTCTAGGGCACGCTGTCGAGTATAATTTCTTCAGTCATTGGTGCCGATGTGGCCTCTATTTCGTCGACGTCGCGCTCGTAATCGTGTTCAGCGTGACGTTCGGGATCTTTGAAAAACAGATATCCCCGCAGTACTTGTAAATAGTTTTGACACTTTTCACGCTCATCTGTAAATTTATTCGAATGTAGAATAGTGTGCATCTCGGAATCGAGTCTCGAGAGATTGTCGCCGCACGTTTGAACAGAGTTTCCACACGACTCGTTTGGCGGTGCTGCTGCTGCTGGCTGAACGTTTTGCATGCGCGAAAACATATCTTCGGGCACGATAATCATTTTTCTCGCACGATCCATTTTAGTCTTCCGCTGCTGCTGCTGCTGACTTTGAATTAAATAACTTCGAGACAAGAGCCCTGATAATAGGTGCGAGTAGAAGCGGCAAAAAAGCACCACCGTGCTGTACGAGAACTCGTTTCTTCTTCTGCCAATCGCTGACAGATTTCTTATTATTGCAAAGCGTCAATTTTCTCAGCACGTTTTTGTGCTTTTTGGGTAGTCGTTTATGCGAGTCTTTGATTTTGATCACACCTTGCAAGATATTCAAAGCGCACTCGCATATGCAACGCACGAGTCTCTTGTCGGCTGTGCGTAAAAGAGCCGTGCGCTGTTGGCCGTCCGTATGACAAAGAGCGTTCAGTACAGCTACTCATTTTCTGTTAAAATGCTTGGTGTCGAGCGCAGCCACGACGGGTAAATAACAGCCAGCCTGTTTCTTCTTCGATGTTGTTGGCGCCATCGCTTCTCGCCTACTGTCTATGCCGAGAGCTCTGCACACCTATTTTGTATTTTTACTTTTTACCGAATTTCGGCACGTAAGCGTACTGAATATCGTCGCTTGGGAATATACACGTGCGAATCCTATACTCGCCCACGGCCGCTTGAGTCAGATCGAGAAAAAGATACGAGTGAGGTCCGCGCGTAGCATCTATGTAAGCCTCCTGCAGAAACCTCGGATCTTCCGGATAAATTTGTCGCGCGAGATGCCGAATCTGAGCTCTGTCGCGAGGATTTTTAAATATAACAAGATACTTTGAATTTAAACTTATGTCGCGCTGAGACTTTCCCTGGTGAAAAATATTCTGCGTCACCAGAAAGACCGACAAATTCAAATGATGAGACGAACGCGAGAACAAATCCGGAACTATATCGTTCGATGATTCTCGCATCAAGTCGTCGAGAATCAGTAATTTTTTCTTTCCCGTATCCACGGAGTAATCGCTTCGCTGCGGAAGTCCCTCTCGAAACTCGATAGGTACAGCAGCATTCCCGCCAACTTTGAATTCACTGCGGTACGTCTCTTGCCACCCGGTATAGTAGAGCAGAACCCTGTCGAAGCGAGCATCACACATCTCCGGCAGATGCTCGAGAAATTTTTTCAGAAACCAGCTTTTTCCAGCTCCTGTCGGCCCTGCTATGCACGCCGTAAAAGGATTCTTCCAACGCGTATCCATCTTTTCGACTAAAGCGCTTTCTTTCCGAAAAGCGCTTTTTATTAATATTCTTCCTTTACCGCGGACGGTGGCGGCGGCGGGCGCGGGCCGCGTATACGCGTGTACTCTCGCGGACCTCTTATACGCGTATACTCGCGCGGGCCGCGTATACGCGTATACTCACGCGGGCCGCTTATAAGCGTATATTAGCGGCCACGAGTATCATCCGCGGACGAGCCGTCTATACGCGTGTATGTACGGCTCGCCTATAAGCGTGCGACGATGAGTGGGTAAAGGAGAGAGAAGGATGTTATAATTACAAGAAAAAGTTTAAAATACTTTTCTTTTATTATAAATATATTAAACATAACGCAGAACAATTTATATTACTTAAAAACTAATACAAAAACGAGATTTTTAAATTTACTTTTATTTATTCACAAATAACTTACATACTATACTTAACTTTTGTAACCGTACGGGAGCGATAACCCGGGAGTAACATACCTACGCTTTTTTAGAACTATGCTACACGATTTGACCTCTTCTCGCGTGACGACAGTGTGATCTGGCAATCTTTTAATAGAATTAAACTTAAGATTAATGCATTCATTCTCTTCATCAGGCTTAAAATAATTTTCAATCATACTCTTAATGCTAGGATAATTTATTCTCAAAGAATTCGAGAAATTTAGCGAGATACCCTTGAGTTTACATTTTTCGGATACCTTGCCAGTTCTCGAATTCACGGTTCTGTAGCCGTAAAATTTCGGACCACCCGAAAGGAAGCTCGTAATATAATTCCCTTCGTCGAGCTCGTTGGTCATATCGCCGAGCAACGAGCCCAACGGGGGCCTGCATTCTTGTGCGTTGTCGTTGCATACGAATATGCACGAATCAGTGTCGCAGTACAGCGTTCGCTTGCCGAGCTTCTCCAAATATGAAAATAGTTTCAAGCGGGCCAGAGTTGTCGTGTAGGCTGCTATAACTACATCACCTCCTCGTTGGCCAGCAGGAGACTCAAGACCTCTTTATCCTCGGCCGTTAGAAGTTTAAGGAGAATCGCTCTGCCGCATCTCTTCGCAGCATGTACGACACAGTGCGAAGAGAAGCTTGCCGTGCATTTTTATTGGCAAAAGAGGCTGATACAATTTTCTCGGCGGCAAAACCTTACATTTTACCAGCCCATCTATGGCTGAAAAATTATTGAGATTGCCACCCGTCAGCTCATCAGATTCCTCGCCGACGTAATCCTTTGGATGACCGAGCGAAAATCTGCCTCGTTTACAAAGGTAAGGATACAGCGAGCATATATCTGTATACAGAATACGCTCGCCTGGCTTAGCATCGTAAACTGCGACGAAATTTTCCATCCGTCCGCCGAAGAACGCGTCACGAGGATTAAGCGTTATTTTGCTGATGAGCGGATGCTCCGACACGTACTTGGCGATTTCGGGGTTTTCACGCTTGACTCTGTCAAACTCGCACTCCCAAATTTCGCGCGTCTCGTAACCGAGCTGTTCGATCTGCGCGATTTTAGCGCGTGTACTTTCGAGCAACGCGTCGAAAGTACGACCCCAGACATTCGGCTTGTTCCGATTGTTTTTGAAACATTCAGGGCGGCTATGCGTATAGCAGCCCTGGTATTGAAAAACAATGGGATTTTTTGCTGGATTGGTAGATGGTAAGAATCCGTCGACCAAAAATCCGTCGGGAAGCCGATATTCGCGCGCTCTATCTGCATGCACGATTTCGCTACCGATCTCTCGCTCGCACTGCAGTAGCCACTCGACGGCTTTTTGGGAGTGCTTGTCGGCGCGTCGATATCCGCCCCTGGGGACGATTCCTACAGTCTGTGGCTTTAAGAATTTTTTTCTATAGAGATGAGAGCACGCGGACGCGATTGTAGTAGTCACTACAAACGGGTCCGTGTCTCCGACCTCGAGAAAAATTTTTCTGAAAGCCACACACGCGCGACGCAGAATCATCACATCCATGCGACAGTAGTCGACGATTTCCTTGTTGAAATCGAATACCGCGTTCGCTGCACGCATCTCGCTGTGCCACAGTCCGTTTTGTCGCGTACTACAAGCTGTAGCAGCTGACCAACGGGATCTTCGGTAAATACATGCTCACGCACACCGCACGGGGGACACCATTCTGAAATGTCGTCAGAACTTATGCACTCAGTGCAGACTTGCTGTGCAACGTAGACATTCGGGATGTACATCTTTATGCTTTCATCGCATCGATACGATGCTTCTTGCATCGTTTCCAGTTCGTAGAAAACATAAAGATATTTTTTCGCTGAAGCATCTTTTTTTTTTGGCTGTATAAAACAGTGTTGATTATAACCGTGTGTCGACTTGCGATGTCGACACCAATTTTTGCCGCACTCGTGCTTACCGCGAAGCCGGTTCACGCTTTAGCAGCAGGTAAGACAAATCTGCAGCACATCGCACAATCGCTTGTAGGCAGCTGTGTTCGCGCTGCTTCGTCTCGCTACAGGGTAGCGAGACGAAGCAGCGCGAACACAGCTGCCTACAGTTGTGATCCTCGATATTACTGTAGCCGCTAATACAGAAAAATTTTGCCTTCGCAGCTCCAAAAATATTGACGATCACGTCGTAATGAAGCTCGGAGTAGAGCAAAAATATTACGGTTGTGCAGGTATCGCAGCGTCCGTCAAAAAATGATGCTTCACCGTTACCCATCGAGTCTTTCTCGTAAGCAACTAAAGCTGTACCACGAGCAGTAAAATAATGCTGGAATTGACGAAGCTCTCGTACATCGCAACCTTCGCGAGATAAGAGAACACCGGCATCCTGGCACAATTTTACAGCTCGCTCATACTGTAGTTGCCTACGACGAGCGCTCTCGGCAGACAGAGATTATCACGATTGCCGATCTGAATGATGGACCGTTGAGAAACGCTGTCGACGGTCAAGTTTTTCCGTCGAGAGCCACCTGCACCTACAGGCATCTCTACGACGGTCAAACAAACGGTAAATGACTCGTCGACTCAAAAATTTGCGTTGCTCTGAACGTGTCCAGACACCACAGACCATAAATCATCGCCAGTCAGCGCGCTCGCGAGACGATACGAGAGCCCGGCTGACCCGTTTGCGAAATATTCGCTAGAAATTGAAACACCGACGCGATCACTCCCGCTTTTGATTAGAGTTAGCAAATACTTGTAAATGTCACGTATTGCTAACTCAACCCAGCTGAGCATGTTGGTCCCACGCGGGGGTGTGTTAATCCGTAGCGTCAGACGGCGAGCGTCTGTACGGAATTTCCGTAGCTAATAGCTGAGAAATCTAGGCTGCTACCAGTGATCGAAAGAAATAAATCCGATACCGTACTCGCTGTTTATGCTTTAGGCACGTAGCAGTCATAAACCTTATGCGGATAGCGGACGTCTCAGAGAATGGGCCGTCGCCACCGCCAGATCCGGTGACACGGACCAAACAATTTTTTATGACTCTACGGCTGACCCTTTTTAATCTCTCTTACCGGACACCTGTAATCTTTGTATAAACAGTTTACACTTGTTCTCAAGTGTGTAGCGAAGATTCGATGATTCGTTCTCTGTTTATTTTTGAAAACTAATCAGTTGGCGATAATAAAACAAAGCCCGAGTCCATGATCACACGATACTTCCTGGAGCTGATTCGCGAGACATTGAGAACTTTTCTTTCTCTCTCACCCGTCTCCGATTTTTTCTGATAAGCCCACGACGCTGGAGCTCAAGTGTATACAAATAATCCAGTCCTAGTATAGCGTTACCAACGGTCTCGTATTCTTAAGACAAAGAACGTCGTTAAACGAGTGGAGAAGTGCGGTCACCCTCTAACTACGTACAGAAATTTTTCCCAACGGCTTACGTTTATGACACGGCTTGCACCGATCAGTCCGCTCTGAGTCCCTACAGAGAGCACACACGTAGCCACCATCATGGTAGAATTGAAAAAATTAGCAGCCCAACGCGATGCGCTTCTCGCAAGTATCGAGGCTAAAAAACGTGCAATGGAGAAGCTGAACGGCCAGCTCGAGCGCTACCAGCAGAGAATGCTGCACGTGTCAGCGCTGTTGCAGCAAAAACAGCATGAAGACGAGCGAAAGGGTTCTCTGGCGGTTCAGTTTGTGCCGATCAACGTGAGGTGTAGAGTGTGCATCGCCAACAGCTCAGAGCACGACGTGTGGCGGCAGTGTTCGAGGTGCCTTCTCTTTCGCTGCTGGAAGTGCAACGGACAGCCCTGCCCGTGCGTGCTGGATATGGATTCGCCGAGATCGCCTTCGCCTCCACCATCATCAGCAGACGACGACAACAACGGTGACGACAACAACGTCCAAGGTACGCCTGGTTTACTGCGAGGAGGGCCCACGCGTCAACTGCGCCAACAACGCATCACTCACAAGTGTAGGTGTATCGCTTGTGTATAATTTATAGCGTAAAAATTTAGAGTGTGTGTGTGCAGCTGTGTAAGTATGTTTATGTGTGTGCGCGGGCTCGTGTGTCATTTTATTATTTCATTACCTTGTAAGCTGAGTCATTCGACTCGTACGCGTCTTTTAGTAAACAAATATTGTGCCAGAATTTCTCTTTTTATGCGTGCAAAACCCCCCACTCCCATCAACGATCCCCAAAGCCGAAATTTCGAGTAAGCTTTGCGGCACCGAGTAGTAGAGTTATATATGCACGCGTTCATTTCGATGCGAATGATTCGTCAAGCGATCGGCAAAGCAGCAACTCGACCATGGGACAGGAGCAGAGCAAAGAGCAGAAAAAAGGTTCTACGTGGTAGGAGAGACAGCCTCTCATGAGAAGCAAGGAGCCAAGAAAGCAGAACAATCACTCGTCATTCTCAACCAACACTTTCTCGTATCCAGAGAAAAGCGGTTATAATAATCTGTCTAAAAAGTCCTCCTCCTCCTCGTCCTCGTCACAGTATCAAAAATTCTTTTCCACAAACACCTTTTCGTGCCCCGAAAAAGACGGCTACAGCAAGCTGAAACGCTAATTGCAATAATACATATTTCAAAAACAATCGGCCCTATTCAGGGCCACCATATAAATTATATACGTGGAACAATCTCTTTCTTTACAGCGCAGAAAGGATAAGAGCCGGCGCAAGGGCAATAAAAACCAAACTGCAGGTATACGATAGGTAGACGGCGGCTTTGGCGGACGCGCGCGAGTATGGCGTAGAGAGGGGAGAGAGAGAAAGAGAAGCGGGTCCGGTACCATGCTTCCCAAAGGTAATAATTTATTCAAACAATACCTCAGCACATCGAAGGAAGGCGAGCGGAGCGAGGATAAAATCTGAAATCAAAGTGCTTAAACACAACTACACCATGCTCTCCGAGGGTAATAATTTACTTAAACAACACCTTGGCACATCGCAGGTAGCTGGGCGGAGCGAGGTTAAAATCTGAAACCAAAGCGCTTAAACACAGCTACACCATGCTCCCCAAAGGTAAATATTTATTCTAACAACAACTTGGTACATCGATGGAAGGCGAGTGGAGCGAGGATAAAATCTGAAACCGAAGCGCTTAAACACAACTACACCACGATTCCCGAGGGTAATAATTTATTTTATAGCACAGTGTAGCTAAAATCCGCTGTTAAGTCACGCCTATCTGTGGCTAAAGTAGTCATTTTTTGCACCGTGTTTATCACACTCGCTAAGCTAGTGCACCAACTAACCTCTCGGTGCAAACAAGGACTACTTTAGTCACGAATAGTCAAGACTTGCGGACTTTAGCAGTCTGTGCTATAAAATTTTATACAATAATCTTGACTTAAATGGTTCAGTTTTACACGGCGCTTAGCGCCCTCGCTACGCTCGGATGCTAACTGCGCCGTGTAAAAAAGAACCATTTAAGTCATACGTATCGTAATGTACGATAAACAACACCATGGCACATCGAAGTAAGGCGAGCAGAGCGAGGATAAAATCTGAAACCATAGCGATTGACCCAGCTATCCCATGCTTCCCAAAGGTAATAATTTATTCAAACAACACCTCGGCACATCGAAGGAAGGCGAGCGAAGCGAGGATAAAATCTGAAATCAAAGCGCTTAAACACAACTACACCATGCTCCCCAAGAGTAATTATTTGTTCTTTCAACACGTCGGTACATCCAAGGAAGGCGAGCTTAAAACCAACTATCCTTTGCTCTCCGAGCTCAATAATTTATTTAAAAATATTCCTCGGCACATCGAAAGAACGCGAGCAATTGCGAGAATTATATCAAAAACATTAATTCTCAAACCTACGAGTTTCCGTACTCGGCATAGCGGAGGAAGGCGAGTGAGATTTACAGCAATATTACAGCTTCGTAGTCATTGTACTCTTGCATTTTTTATTTTAGAAAAACCAATTATGTACCAGTTATGTAAACATACTGTTCAAAATTTTATAATTCAAGAGTACTTATTTAAAGCATCCATTCATATTTTTTCCAAGGCGCTAAGAGAATTTTATAGAAAATGCGCGGCTAATGTCGATTACAATAGCTTGAACATGTACAAATTATTGTACAACTACAACGTATTGTATACATGCTTGCTTACAATAATTCTCGCTATTGCTCGACTTTCTCCGCTGTACTGAGTATGGAAACTCGCAGTGTATGGAGTAGGTGGGTTTAAGAGTTCATGTTTTTTATATAAACTTGCCGTGCGTATGGTAGGTAGATTTTAGTTAAAGATTAAATTATCCATCTCGTCCGCCTTCCTCGAATGTGCCGAGTACGGAAACTCGCAGCGCGTAGAGTACGTGGGTTTGAGAGTTTATGTTTTTGATAATTTTTGCACTTGCTCGTCTTCCTCCGATGTGCCGAAAGGTTTTTAAGTACATTATCACTCTCGGGGAGCATGGTGTAGTTGGGTTTAAGCACTTTGGTTTCAGATTTTATCCTCGCTCCGCTCGCCTTCCTTGGATGTGCCAAGGTGTTGTTAGAATAAATAATTACTCTCGGGGAGCATGGAGTAGATGGGTTTATCACTAGCTCCGCATGCCTTACTCCAATGTGCCGAGGTGTTGTTTATAAGAATAATTACCTTTGGGGAGCTTGGAGTAGCTGGGTTCAAACGCTTTGGTTTTTGGTTTAATACTTACTTTGCTCGCCTTGGTGTGCTAGGTTTAAGCGCTTTCGTTTCAGGTTTTATCCTCGCTCCGCTCGGCTTCCTTCGATATGCAAGGTGTTGATAGAATAAATAATTACTCTCGGGGAGCATGGTGTAGTTGTGTTTAAGCGCTTTGGTTTCAGATTTTATCCTCGCTCCGCTTGCCTTCCTTCGATGTGCAAGGTGTTGTTTAAATAATTCATTGAGCTTAGAGAGCGTAGGTTAAATGGATTTATTCATTTCGGTTTGAAATTTATTTATTCCCTTCTCATGCTTGCCTCGCCTTCTGTAAAGTTGAGTATAAAGCTTGCTGTATTCTGTTGCAAAATTGATATAAGATTTATCATCAGCAACTCCGATGTCTTTGTTAGTACGCAAGATTTTGGTTTAACAAAAATAAAGGACTGAATTTTGTAATATATTTCGTATAAAGTTGTTATATGTATTATTTTACAAATCTGATAACAGATTTGTGATCAGAGACCTTAAAATCCTCTGATAGTACATAGCTTTATCACGAATCTCAAGTTGTGCAGTAGCTGGCATCAACGAGTTTGTTTAAAAAAATTATTTAGCAAAGCTGATTCAAATTTGTAGCAAGCGACCCCAAAAACTTCTTATTCTAGATGGTTTCCTCTTAAAACTCCAATTATGTAGTAATTTGCATTAACGGAATTGTTTAAACAAATTAATTTGCAAATCTGAGGTCAGATTCGTAATCAGTGATCCCAAAAAATTTCTTATAGTACATGGTTTTCTCTTAAAACTCCAATTATGTAGTAATTTGCATAAACAAAGTTGTTTAAACAAATTATTTTGTAAATCTGATATAAGATTTGTAATCAGCGACACGAGAAACCCCTTATAATTCATAGGTTGATACGTAATTAAAATATTTTACAATTCCAGTACATAGTGTAAAAGGGGCTTTATCGTTTTATTATATTAATATTGTTTTTAATCGTTTAGATTATTCTAATTATGTCTACATAATTTATACTTTTCATATCGTTTATTATTCAACCGTTTTCAACCGCCTGTAATGCTGAAATTGAAATTCTTTACGATTTCAATAATGCGATTCGGGTAAAAGTACGTAAATTTTCAATGAATGTTTATAACTGTTATTAAAGTTAAAAAATCTTTTTTTTATAGTAACTTTTATTCTTTTAGTACCTAATTAGCTGCCCGATATACAAAATTTAATTACAGCAATTTATTTTTTCGATTTTTAAACTATACTAAGGCACAGTTTATTATACCTTGTTTATTATACCTGTTTTATACGTATACTATACGTATAGTATACTTACGCAAGGTGGATTAACAGCCCTGGCTTAGAGTTCTTGTTTTTTAGTTTGAGATTGACATTTTTTTATTCATCGGCGCAGCCACCGGTAATTCGAACATTTACAAATTGATGCAGGGTCGCCCGATGGCTGACTGCAGGGAACAAAGCAGATCGCTCTTACCGCGATGCCACCTGAAGTTGGCATTTGAGCGATCCTCCGAATAATGGTGATCCCAGCACTGCAGAATTTTCCCCTTTAATCGTTACTTCGCGCGCGGCTCCTGCCGTCTCGACTGTCGCGTCGGTGTGTGTGACTGTGTGCGGGGGTATACGCTCGTTGTTAGTAGGCTATTATATGCCTCGTCGCAATATGATCTATACAATATATCCAACAATAGTGTATTTAAAAGAGCATAAAATAGTCTACTTTTTCCCGCAAGATTAATCAGATTGACCGTTCCGTTAAATTTTTATGATAAAAAAGGTGATTTTTAAATCAAATTTAATATCTCATAAACTAAATCGTCAAACGTTTTGAACAAATTTATGACGATAAAAAATAATTATATCTACTTGCTGTAAAAATTTCAAACCATTTTGACTAGTTTTTAAGCTAAAAATCGAAAACTAAAAAGAAGGTTTTCTATGTCGTACGATGACGGGAGTAAAAATGCTTCAATTAAGTTAAAATTTTAGAAAAATATCTATTATATATTATATAAACAAATTATTTGTCTCTCACCTTGTATAACCCTGTACAACTGAAAATTACTATTTCTGTTAAACCTTATAACTCGCAAACTAAAGTTCAGAATGTTTTAAGACAATTTATGATTTTATGAGGTTATGAGGACCCTATGGTATTTAAAATATTGAGGTTTAAATTTTTTCATGAAAATTATGATTTAATATTGTGTGACGGATGCTCCTTATGTAAAATAGTTAAGAGGCCTAAAAAATATCCAAATGCTTATAGTAAAAAAAAACGCTGCCAATTGTTTAGCACGTAGCTTCCTCCAACAAAATTTATAGTTTAAATAGATAAAATATTGTTTAAATATACAGATAAATAGTTTCAGACTTCCTGGGTCGACAGTTATGAGGATTTTAAAAGAGCAAAAACGGCCCAGGCTTTTCTTTGACCGAGTTATTTGAGACTATTCGTAAATATATTCAAAGTGAAAATGCTCATAACTTTCGACCCAGGCAGTCATTTTTAACTATCCAGGGCTTTAATTAAAGCTCTTTTATTCTACTTTCGTTTAAAAAGTTTATACTCAGTTCCTGTGTGTTGGTTAGCTATGTATATGAGAATCAAGAAGAGGAAGCAACAGTCGGAATTGGTAAGAATATATATAGCTAACTAACAAATAGGGACTTAATATAAATTTTTAAATTAAAAGTAGAATAAAAGAGCTTTAATTTTAGCCCTGGCTGGTCAAAAATAATTGCTCCTGTGAAAAGTTATAAGCATTTCAATTGTAATACAGTATTTTCTTTGAGGTTATGGGACGTACAGCTCTGCGTAGGGTCGAAATTTTAAAAAGTGCCACTCGGTAATCGAAAGTAGATAAAAAACTTATGATTTTTCAAAAATGTTTAGGTCAGACGGATTTTTGGGTACAGCTCTGTCTCAATTGACGCGGCCTTATGTAAAAAATTCAAAAGAACGAAATAAAATG
>JAZHPH010000439.1:52525-71231 GCA_037356405.1 Nasonia oneida | reverse complement strand
CGCGCGCTCCTACTGTTACCGTCAGAACGCTGGAATTAGACTGACGCGCTGCGCGTGGTCGGGGTGATTACTAACGCTCGGGGTGCCTCACTTTGGGATGGGGCTTTGCGCTTCTATTAAGGTCTATCTTCGTTGACATAGGCATGTTCGATTTGAGCCAATAATACGTATGTTAATAGTTAACATATGGCTGCTCTTTACGATTTTTCATAGACTTTATGAAGTAATCAGTTAAAAATTATTAGAAAACACACTTGTATGAATTTTATTAATGCTGAGTAACTTTACAGTGATATAATGTCAAAATTCAAAATTTTGTCTTTCATCGGGTTTTTGGGTCTAAATACCAGATCTGATAGTTCTAGAGATAAAATAATGAGTGTGATTCGAACTGATTCAGCAGCCTCTGGCATTTCCAAAAAGGTATATGTCAACTAGTTTATCACTATTAGTTCAAAAGTTCCTCTCTTAAAAAAATGATGGCCGTTGTGAAGCATTTAATACGTGATTCTGATTGGTTGCTGGTTGGTTGCCTAGGCAACGAGATCAGAACCGCGCTTTAAATTCATAACCTTGATTCCGACTCCGACTGCCGAAGCGACAACATCTCCCGAATACACAGCTCCACAGCAGACGAATAGGCCGAGACCGCTTGTCGACAGGTGCCAACAGCCGTGCCACCAAAGCCTCTCACTGACGCCAATTCAACCTGTAACAGAGGGATTAAATTCGTTATTAAACTTATTGTTAAGGTATGTGCTCTGTTGGGACTGAATTTTGATGCTTGTTTTTTTTATTTTTTTTTGCTTGCATGTCGCTAAATCCTTATAAGCTATAAGCTGATTAATCATATAGGCCAGAATAGAGCAACTCAAAAGGTTCATTATAAAAGCTCTTTCCCAATATAAAACCCGAATCGCAGTATCGTGACCATAGATCCACCTAACACCCAAGATTCCCGAATCCTTGATTTCACATCCAACCGATATAACTCCCCTTCCCAAGCACCCTTCGTTATCCACATTGAATCTGGAGACGAGGTGAAGACTAATATCGGGAATATTGACCCACTCAGACTAGGGGAAATCTTATTGAAAACGCAAGCCAATTTCGAAAACGTGAGAAAAATAGGCCCACGAAAAATAGAGATCGTATTCCCTACGCTTGAGGAAGCGAATCAAATAGTTGAAAAAAACTCGAATCTCCCCAAACATTAGATCCCATACATCCCTAACTTTAAAGTACTCGAAAATCGAAAGAATTATTAAGAAAGAAAACGACACGCTTATCCCTACTTTTAGTAAAAGTTTACTCGTACATTTTCAACGTTTTACAATGTAAAACCTGTTACCGATTTGGACACGCGGCCGCAAACTGCGGTAGGAAACCCATTTGTCCCGAATGCTCAACTGAACATACGAACAGCAAAAACGGAAAATGCATGCTCTCTAAACGTTGCATAAATTGCAAAGGCAACCACTCAGCCCTAGACAAAACGTGCTCCAGACTTATAGAACAAAAGGAGATTAAATATGCCATGGCTACAAAAAATATACCCTTATCACATGCAAAAAATGTATATAACTCTGGGTGTCTAAACCACTACGGAAATCCAAAATCAACAAGACCATACTCTCAAGCAATTAATAACACTCAATTAGTAAACCCAAGCTACAACTGTTTACTAATCACATCGAAACGTAGAAGGCCGGACTCTCCTTTAGTCCAAATGGACGATGAGATAGAGGCAAGTGGCCAAAACAACCATCAAACAGGAATCAAAACACAATAGTCTTACCTAGCGCTATACAAACATACCCCAATATAAACACCAATGTTATAGAGTCCAAATTTGAGAGCATGTGCGCGATTATGAACGCGTCCATCCAACAGAACAACAATTTGTACAAAGCGATTTTTACCTTAATAGAAGCCATCACCAAAGAAAAAAGGAAAGATTAAATATCGTCCTTCTTAACTTTAGTTTTAACAATAGTCCTAATATTTATTTTACTCGTGAGCATGGTTTTAATAAAGATAAGTTTTATACATCCCTCGAATTTAATTTTAAAAACGACTGCGTGCTCTGTGTAAATAGACCTATCAATAAGAAACCAAACAAGTACATGAATAAATCCACTAATCAAAATAGGTCCTTTAAATACTCTCATAATGATGCATACCTGTGGCATCAATACTCTTTCGGATTGGTATCAAAATGCGTGAGCCTCTGTGGAATTATACAGCACCAACACCAAGTAACCAGCCCTTGTAAAACCCTCCGTATTCAAAGGAATCAAAATGGCCCAACAAACACAATTTGATATTCTACAATGGAATTGTCGTAGCCTGAAGGGTAAGAACTACGAACTTGAAATGCTCCTTAATGATTTCTCTGTAGCCTGTTTACAGGAACCGTGGCTTAAAGGCCAGGAAATTATGCGACTTAAAGGATTCAACTGTATTAGGAAAGACCGGATAACCGACACGAACGGGGGCGGACTATTAACGGCGATAAGAGATAATCTCAGCTACAAAACTATTTCGCTGAACCGAGAATTTAACGGTTTCGAAATTTTAGCCACGAAAATTAAATTTCAAAGTTCAACCTACAACGTATTTAACACCTACCGTGATCACCGGATTAACCCCGAAAAATCGGTAACTAGTGAATTAATTAATTGCATTGATCAATTTAAAAATGTTATAATCTGCGGAGATTTCAACGCACATCACGAAATGTGGAGCACCGGAAAAACAGAAAAAGTGGGAAAACAGTTAGCATCGGAATTAATTAATTCCAATGTAGTAGTTTTAAACGAACCCCCTCAGACTACGATCATCCCCAAGCTAGGCAATAGACCAGGATCCCCAGACATTTCTATCATATCTATAAATCTGATTCACAAAACCCAATGGCAGGTACTGGAGGACGGTAAAGGTAGTGACCATCTTCCAGTCGCCATCAAAATCGCATCCCTAATAGACAAATCTGCAATTAACAGAACCAAATTAAACACCAATAAAGTTAATTGGACCAAATTTCAATCTGAGGTAGAATATAGAGTCGGAAACAAAGATCTCAACCTCACGAATCCCACAGAGGCTTACGAAAAAATTACCAATTGTATAATAGTATCCATTAAGGAGGCGGGAGCGAACATATCTAAAGGCGAACGAATAATAAAGAACCCCAAACCTATATGGTGGTCTTCGGAACTGGATTCGGCAGTAGAAAACAGAAAAAATGCCACTGCGAAATACCGTAAAAACCGCAACTTAAATACGTACACAAAATACGTAGAAACAAATGAACAATTTAAGCTCATAGCTAAAAAAAGCAAACAAGAGTACACAAAAAAATACTTGCAATCATTGAGCCCGACGTCCAAAACTAAAACTATTTGGGAATCCAGCAAAGGTCTAAAAAGATATCTAGCAACGCCAAATAGCATAGATAATCTTGATAATCTTGATAACGAAGATCCAAAAATTAAAAACACCATCCAAAAGATCTGCTCCAGTACTCACTCAAACCCGATCCCTATCCCACCTGACATTTACAATCACCACCTTGATCAACCAATATCCCAAGGTGAATTTTATGCGGCTATAGATTCCCTAAAATAAAAATCCTCTCCGGGCAGAGATTTAATATCAAATGAAATTATAAAAATCTACCGAAATCAGTCAAAGAAAATATCAGAAAAATCTTCAATTCTATACTGGAACAAAATGCTTTTTCCCCACAATGGTCCGAATATATTACGATACTTATCCCCAAACCGGGCAACAAAGGGTACAGACCCATTGCCTTGGCCTCCAACCTCCTAAAACTTCTGGAAAAAATCATCAAAATAAGGTTAGACTGGTACGTGGAAAATGATTATATAATTCCTCCCTCACAATTTGGTTTTCGCAAACAAAAATCTACCCAAGATAGTACAACCCAACTAGCCAGTAAGGCTTACCTCTCCCTATCTAAAAAACAAGTCTTCGCTGTCCTCATGCTTGATATCGAGGGAGCCTTTGATAATGTGGACCCTAACACTCTTCTACAAGACCTCATTGAACTGAAGATTGGTAGCAAAACCACTGCCTTCATCCAGAAAATAGTAAGTTTTAGAAACATATCCTTCTACCTCAACAAGAAACATATTGAAGACAAATCTACCACAAAAGGACTCCCACAAGGCTCGGTTCTAAGCCCTATTCTCTTCAATATCTACGTTAGAAAAATTGTCTGCAACATGGGGCAATGTAGCAACTTCCAGTTTGCTGATGACTGTGCAATTGCCTTCACACACTCCAATACACTAAGGGCAGCTGAGGCCATCGAGGAAGGTGCTAACCAGCTTAGGCACTGGCTTAAACAAAGAGGCCTAAATATTGCCCCACACAAGTCTCAGTTCATTCTGATAAACAACAGAAGAACATCCCTAAAACACATAAAAATACAAATATATAAAACAGACATCTTCCCTGCAGACCAAGTAAAATTCTTAGGTGTAATTTTCGACGCTAAATTGAGATGGTTACGCCACATCAAAGACATTAAAAATAGAGCAATGAGTACCTTAAACATTCTCAAAGCCTTCTCAAATAAAAAGTTCGGAGTTGAACCTCCCTTACTTTTAAATACATACAAAGCCATCATGCTTCTCAAACGCAGCTAACTGTCACCTTAAAAAGCTCGAACCGGTCCACAACCCAGGAGTGAAAATATGCCTGGGCATCCCGAGATTCTCATCCAACATCCTTGCTCTCAATGCAGCTGGAGA
Organism: Nasonia oneida; assembly: GCA_037356405.1. NCBI lineage: Eukaryota > Metazoa > Arthropoda > Insecta > Hymenoptera > Pteromalidae > Nasonia > Nasonia oneida. The sequence continues at coordinate 66,450 of JAZHPH010000439.1, read as the reverse complement.
AACCACACTCGAACATCGCAGGGAAATCCTAATAAAGAAATACATTATGGAATCAGCAAGCATTAAAAAAAACCCTCATAAATTACATTAAATCAATAACAGAAATAGTAGAAAAAAACACTAAAAACAAATCCAAATTTATCATGAAAACCATAATAAAGTACTATAAAGGAATAAAAGATACATTACCTGTTATATTCCAAACAGAACTACCTGTCCCATACGAATTTCCACTTGAATGCCAAGACACAGACATCGACGTTAAGAATATCGCCTGGGATTCGGCAAGCGAAGTTGGTATTAGTTTGAACCAGCTAGTTCTGCAGAATTTTCCAGCGTGCGATAGAATCTTTGTTGATGCAGCCCATCCTTTCAGGCAGGACAGTCAGGGACTGGCCGTATACCATGAAAATCAATACAATGTATTAAAATATAAAATCAAAAACTCTTCCACTAGTATAGAATCTGAGACCTACGCAATATTAATGGCATTCCGATACATTAAAAATAGAAACCTTAAGGACTCAACTATCTTTTCCGACTCGAAAACCGCAATTCACCTTATCAAAAATACAACCTGCAATGCCACCACCTCAGCCCTTATCTTGGAATGCAAACTGAACATCCAGTTCATCCAAAAAAATAAAAACAAAGTTAGTCTATTCTGGATACCTGGCCACAGAGATAGTACAGGCAACACCACAGCAGATAGGGAGGCAAAAAATGCCATAGAACTGAACGATACATTAACATTTAAAACCAACTGGTATCAATTATTTATCTTTCAAATCCACCTACTCGATGCCAAGTAGCATAACTTTCACTCAGAGCAGCTTGACAAAAAAGGAAAGGATTACCTCAAAAAACAAGCATTCACTCATCCAAACAACCTCAAAAAAATCCTTAATAACCTCAACAAAGAACAGATTAGTATTTACCTCAGAATCCTTACAGCCTCTCACTGCACTCAGGCTCATGCAGATTTTATAATTGAGCAGGTCAAATTTTACTTATAGCCAGTTACGCAGAAACTACTATCTCTATTACATTGTATTTCTGGTTTCTAGCATATTTTTACATGGAGAATGTGGTAAATGTTTTGGCTTTTTTGTCAAGATTTTAGGTAATTAGAATTTTGACTTTTAACAGTTGTGAGAGATTTTGAGACCGATACCTGTTTCTCCATTTTTGCATTTTTTCTCATTCGAAAACTAACAGGTCTAGAGAGCTCATATTTTGCATATAGATTTCTTTTGTGATTGTGAAAAGATATTTATAGTTGAATCGAACCTTAACTGAAAAACTTCTGATTTCGACTCCGACACTCATGTGAATGCAAACTCATGCTATACGACTAAATAATTATCATGGGTGTTGTAGTCGAACACAAAAGTATTTCAGTTAATGTTGATTCAACTTTAAATATCTTTCCACAATCACAAAAGAAATCTATATGCAAAATATGAGCTTTCTAGACCTGTTAGTTTTCGAATGAGAAAAAATGCAAAAATGGAGAAACAGGTATCTGTCTCAAAATCTCTCACAACTATTAAAAGTCAAAATTCTAATTAATGCCTTGACAAAAAAGCTAAAATACTGATCATTTTCTTCATGTAAAAATACACTGGAAACCAGAAATACAATGTGCTAGAGATGGTAGTTTCTGTGTAACTGTCTACAAGCAAAATTTGATACGCTAAATTAAAAAATTCATATGGGCCTCGATGTGAAAATATGAATGAAAACAGTTAAATCATAATCATGTAGGTTACATGTTTTCTAGGTAGCATAGTAAGTATTTGTGTAAAATTTCAGTTGTATAGCTTTTTTATAATGCAAATAAATGGCATTGTAATGATAGACAAACCCACTGACTCTTATACTGAACTTTTCTTCAAATTCACTATTCAAACCAATGATGACGACATTGACCGTTATTAATATATGTATTAAAAAATAATTTTGAGGGATTTAGTAACATGTTACATGCTTATAAAATATTAGCAGACGTTAGTGTGCCGCCCAACACTTATAATAGATTTTCTACCAGTGTTATTAGACAGAGTTAGAATCAAGAGCGCGTGAAGCGCGCCTTCATTCCTAGTATTGGAAAAATTCAGTAGTGTGTTAAGCATCATATCGTAATCATTCATTTTTCAGATTTGAATTTTTCCAATAACTTTTTAACTAATAGTGATAAACTAGTTGACATATACCTTTTTGGAAATGCCAGAGGCTGCTGAATCAATTGAAATCACACTTATTATTTTATCTCTAGTACTGTCAGATCTAGTATTTACTATAAATTAAAAGCTTAGTGATAAATTATTTAAATACATGTTGGCTTATAGAAATAAATTGCATCACTTGGATCATTGCTAAAAAAATCATAGAACTTAATTTTATTGTTACAAATATTCCTACCGAAGTCGAGGAATCGTAAATATATTATGCCTCTTGCAAAAAATTATAATATAAATCATTCACTCGATCATAATTTTTCAGTCAGTGGATAATTAAGTTAATTTTTGTAAGAGATATAATATATATGGAAGCTGGTCCAGCCACATGACCCTGAGGGCATCATCCGAGATAGCGACGCCTGCGAGGGACTTCATGTACCGGAGAAGTTGAGAAGGTGTGCGACCGTCGAGACGGATCTCGTTCAGGAGCTGATGTAGCTTGCGATCCGGAGAAACGGAGAGGCGTTGCAGGATGGCGGTCTTCAGCGTTTGGTATTTATTGGAGGATGGTGGCGAGAGGATCACGTCTGAGACCTCCTGTGCGACATCGGGGGAAGACTGGCCATGAGCTGGGTGTAGCGGTTACGGTCGGAGAACACTCCATACGCTTCGAAGATGGCTTCGACGTGGGCGAACCAGAGCAGGGTTTGTGTGCCAGAAGGATGGTAGGCTGCAGCGACGTCGTTATCGGCGTTTGTCTGCGGCTGCGGTGCTGGGAGACTTGAGCCCGCTGGTGGAGGATGCGAAGCGCGGTTCGTGACGTTGGCGCGCGCTGTTGGAAGTCCACGCGCTGGATTTGGCGCGATGCGGAGAGAGGCTACTCCGAAAGATGTCTGTCTTGGCCTAGCGACGCCGATGACGTGGCGTGGGCACCAAGATGGCCGCAGCGCGACGCGGATAACGGAAGGCCGGGATCCAAAATGGCCGCTTCGTGGCGCGCGATGTTGATGACGTGGCGTCGGAGCTGCGTTGGCTGACTGGAGAAGCGCGTTGGTGATGGTGCTGCCGGGAAGAAAATCTCGCAAGGAAGCGAAATAAAGAGCAACTCGCTCCTCGCGGACGAATCTCCCTTTTTGCGCTCGTGGCTTGGCGCGCGGTTGTTGACCGCGATGTGGCGCCGCTCCGAAGGATGCCTCGGGTTCTGCGCTCGCTCCGTCGATCGGCGGGTAGGGAATGCTGCTTGATAAGAGACCTGTGAGGGATTAGGCGTCAGGGAGTAAAAGCGCCGTCACGGGTTGTAAACTGTTCGCGTGAGGCGCGAGGCAGCCGGGTTAAAACCGGTATAAGGAAATATGTAAAAACATCGTCACGGGTTGTACAGAAGCCGCCGTGAGGCGTAGAAAACCGGGCTAAAAGAAAACCGGTAGAGAGATATAAAAAGCGCCGTCACGGGCTGTAGATGAGCTGACGTGAGGCGTAAATGCGTTGATGTATAGGGTCAAACACAATAAAAACTCTAGATAGAGTGGTTAAAAGGCCGGCCGCCGGATAGTACGACGAAAAGTCGTGCTGAGCTGCGAAATGAGGGCGAAGCTCAGTTGTGGATAAAATGGCGCTGCGTCGATAATGAATAAGTAATCATATATTGTTAAAAATAAGTAATAGTTCGCACCTTTATCTTTGTCAGTTCTCTCCCAGTGCTTGAAAGGTTTGCGGTAACTTATATTCATTAAGTGTTCAAAGGCTTTAATCTCACAATGTAGAATACCTAGCCGTCGAATAAAGTAGGGAAAACTTCATATTGAAGACGTACTGATTTCCTTTTGCCAAGGTAAAGGTATACGAAGAAAGAAACTTTACTTCTGTAAGTAATCGTGCGTACTCTTTTTTTTGTATTTTCAGGGGTTTCTTTCTCATAACAAAGTCTCACAGGTCTAAAAAATCTTATACTCATGGGAGTTGGGTTTATCCAATTGCACTTACTATTTGTTGAGTGAAAAAGTTGAATCACTCCAATACAAGTAACAAAGAGTGATACTTGAGCGTTTTTATTTTCATACTCTACATTTTCGAACTTTTGCTGAGGATTTTTATGACACGAAGAACTATCAAATCCTATTGATACACGCATCTGCAAGTTACGATATGTTTTATCAGGCCAGTCGTGTATTATTGCTTTGCACAATCGCTCACCAGTAATATTGAGTAGCTCTTGTAAACTAACGCAGACCTCGATATCATTTATTATTTTATATTTAAGTGGATAACAGTTTTTCTTTTCTTTCATGACAATGGTATAACACGGATAAATATCGCAACCTAATGCTTTTGTATCAGCAATTATTGCTTCATGTTGCCGTCTTGTGTACTCGTTTGTAATTAAGAAAGCTAAGGCCGAACTGGGCGTATGCCTTTCTCGAGGATCGTTTATTTCGTTTTGTTCATCCTGTCTGTTGTTACTTTTCAAGTTGATCATATTTTTTGCGATAGATATTACTGTCTCATTATAGTTGGGATCACTGAGCAGATTATGAGCTCGTCTACGCAAAGTTGATTCTGATGCATTTTTCAACGTACTTCTTTTTCGACCACTGTTAATGCTAAGTCGACCGCCTTTTTTTGGCCTTCCTTTTACGTTAGAATTCCTATAATTCTTTCTTTTTCGTCCCATATTACAATATGTAACCTGTACAATGTACCTCTGATACCCTTCAGAGGTACAATGTACCTCTGAACCTGTATAATGTACCTCTGATTAATTGGAGTAAAATTCACAAATAGCTCTAATTTCGAATTATATTATTATCATACGTGTTTCTATATTTTGATAACTGAACTTATTATAAAGAATATCTATAATACACAAACAAACAAAAAATTATTATTTTAAAAGTACTATAATTTAAAGTAACTTTAAGATAACTATTCTTGTAAAACTAACAAATAAAATGTAAAATTTTAACAAATAAATTTATGACAATATCACTCAAATATACAAAGACGGTTACTTAAGTTTCTTATATGTTAATAGTAGCATTTATTATATTGCAAATACAACAGTTACAAAATTATAATTATTGTGATAAAATAGTTGCAATAATATTATAGAGAAATGTTACTCTTTTAAAAATTTTAAATACACTAATTTTTGGATGCTTTTACGAAAAAAATTATGGCTTTAAATGAGTTTTAAAATATTACTTTACACTTACCTTTATTTTATGTCATGATTACACGTGAAATGTACAATTAATTAAAAAAGTTAACACTATTTATGAAAATCGCGATGTAAGTAAATGTACGTATGAAATATATAGTCCAAGATGGCGGCAACGAGTGCAGGCTCGTTGACTCCGCAGATAGCAATTTTCTATAAATGTCATCCAAAAGTGGAAGTAAAAACGGTTATCTGCATAGTATGTGAAGAGGCTTACCATACTAGTGATTTTGCGAAATTAGATGGGGCAGTGAAAATTAGTGGTGTTCTAGGATTATGTCCGGAACATAACCAAGGAGACATAACCTCAAAAGTGAATCCAAACCTGCTGACTAATGGAGCCAAAACAATCATTGCTCAAATTAAACTAGCTCCCAAGCTTAGATCAAGTGAACAATTGAGTGTTTCTGGAGACTATAGTGACGATGAGAATAGTGTAATAATAGAAGATAATCTGAAACGTGAGAATGCCCTATTAAAAGAGCTTAATAAAGAACTGAAAGAAAAAAATAAGTTATTAAGAGAATTACTGGATAAACAAAAAAGTAAATTAAATATCTCAAAAAGTAAGACCTATGCTCAAGTAATTTCAAGTGCCATGCCTAGTAACAAGCCAAAAAGAATTCCAAAAATTATAATTAAAAAAAAGGATAGTAAAGAATACTCTACTGACAAAATAAATGAAGCTGTTGCCCACTATCTCATTAAAGACAAGAGCATACAAGCAAAAAAAAGTAATTAAGAAAAAGAACGAAATAATAGTAGATTTACTAACTGAAGATAGTGCAAGCAAAGCATATAATGTGTTAAAGAAAAAGCTTGAGCCTAGTTGTGATATTTCTAAAGAAAAATTGAGCATCCAAAAGTAAAAGTAGTCGGAATAGATAATATTGAGACCCTTGACAATAGAAAAATTGAAGAGGACATAAATAAAAGAAATTTCAGTAAATTTAGTAAGAAGTGTACAGTATTGCACTCATACAGTAACTCTAAAACTAATCTACAGTCAGTTATATTAGAAATTCCCGCCGAATTATATCAACATGTAAGAGAAAATAAAAATAGGATGTTTGTGGGATATCAGAATTGTAAAGTCTATGACTATTGTAATGTTAAACCATGTTTTAATTGTGGAAGATATGGGCATAATGGCTCTAAGTGTACAAACAACCAAACATGCTTAAAGTGTGCAGGTGATCATAAGAAGAAAGATTGTAAGGGTAATAAATTAAACTGTCCCAATTGTATCTTCAGCAATAATAAGTATAATACACATTATAATATGGAGCATATGGAAACAGATAGCCACGAATGCTCTATTCTGCAGAATAAAATAAGGAAGTTCGTTGACCTAACTGATTATACGATGCAACCTGTATTACCGAGATATGCCGGAACGGCAGAAAATACGTCAAGCAAAGCTATGGTAACGCGAGCGTCTGGAATGTCGTCGGCATCACTTAACTCAGTTAACACGCGTATAGCGAATATACTAAGAACTAACGAATAACTTATGGATCAAGATTTCAACTTTGAAGATATATACAGTTTAGAACGTGAAGCAGAGGACACTCTGATCACTCAACAAAAGTATATCGAAGAAACAGAACCTAATATTGTGTGTAAATATAAGAAGTCTAAATGCGAATTACGAAAAATTGGAGTCTTTTATTGATAGCTTAGTGTTGAAACCAATTATAGTAGTATGTACGGAAACGTGGAATTTGCAATATCCCCAATACTATCAAATACATGGATACAATAGCTATTATAATGACAGTAAAATCAATAAGGCTGATGGAGTCATGATATATGTTAAAAATAATATTCAAGAAACAACTAAAATAGAGGTATTTGATAGATTGAGTATTGTGAGTTCTGATACTTTTCTAGCATCTGGTGAGGCAATCAGAATCTCTGCTATGTACAGGTGCCATGATATACCTAAATCTGAATTTACTAATTTCGTAAAAAAATTTTTATCAAAACAGGCTAATATAAAAAATCATTGTATTTTTGGTGACTTTAATATTGATATAAGTGATATAAATTATGATAAAACCAGTTTGGCTGAAAGGACAATTACTCAAGAATTTCTAAATAATTTTTTTTTAATATGAATATACGCCATTTTTTAGAGGAATCACAAGATCTTCTCAGAACAGTGAGAAAGGTTCGTGTATAGATAATTGTTTCGCCAAAATAAGAAATATTGAGTTGCAATCTTTTAAGTTAAATATTCCATTCAGTGATCATTACCCACTCTTTATAAGTATTGATAAACTGAAAATACTAAAAGATAATAAGGATTTAACCTGCATCAACTATGGCAGGCTAGTAAAGATAGCAAGAAGAGTTGAGTGGAACTCAGTATTGCAAATAAATGATCCTAATCAAGCTATAAATGAATTAATAAGCATGGTCCAAAGCTGTGTTGAAAAAGCAACTAATATAAAATATTCTAACAAAGACAAAAAAGACTTAGTTCCCAAGAAAAAATATATTACCAAAGCAATATTAATAAACTGCAGAACTAAAGAGATGCTATATAACATATGGAAAAAGAATCCAACAAATATGAAACTGAAATTGGACTATAAAAATTATGGTAAAATTTTGAGCAAAGTTATTAAAGATGAAGTATAAATATGAAAATAATGCTATTAGACAAACAAGGCAATTCAAGGCAACTTTGGAACATAATAAATGATAAATTAGGGAAAAAAAAGAAACAAGAAGTTTCACTGGACAGTATAACGGTTGGTGAACGGAAAGTAAAAGATAAGACTACTATTGCGAACATGATGACCGAATACTATTGTAATGTAGGAATAAATCTAAGCAAACAAATTCAAAATATGGACTCAGAACAATTGAAACTGTCAGATAGAAATAACTTCTCAATCTTTATTAATCCGACGAATATATATGAGATTCAGAACATAATTATTGCAATGAAAAAGAAATCTGGTGGAGTTGATAATATCAGTGCAACAGTAATCAAAACTTTATCTAAGCATTTACTAAAACCTCTAGAGTATATATTTAATCTAAGTATACAACAATCAATATGGCCAAATGTACTGAAGCAAGCGGATATAGTACCAATATATAAGTCAGGAGACAAGAATTGTATGTGTAATTATAGACCCATATCACTAACTTCAAACATTGCCAAAATTTTTGAAAAAATAATATACCTTAGACTATATAATTTTATCATCAAGCACAAAATAATTTCAAATAAACAATTTGGTTTTATGAGAATGAGAGGAACAAAAGATGCTCTAAATTGTCTAACAAATATTATATATAGAAATCTAGATAAAAGTAAACCAATTATGACAGCGTTTCTAGACCTGGCAAAAGCCTTTGATACAGTAGATCATAATATACTGTTAGACAAATTAGAAAGATATGGTGTAAGAAGAAACGCATTAAAATTGCTGACCAGCTATCTATCCGATAGAAAACAATGTGTCAAAATAAATAACTACAAAAGTAAGTACAAAGAAATTACTATAGGAGTGCCACAAGGAACCATTCTTGGCCCTCTATTTTTTATATTATATGTTAATGACCTATTGATAGGTATGCAAAACGACACTATATTATCGTATGCAGATGACACTGTCATCATTTCATGTGATAACACATGGTCAGCTGCACAGGATAGGTTAAATGAGTATCTTCGTAAGGTTGCAATATGGCTGAACCTGAATAAATTGTCACTTAATGTAAGCAAAACCGTATATAATGCATAACCGTATATAGTGCCTAGCACACTAAATATTAAAATTGGTGATAATGTTATAAATAGGGTTGATAGTCATAAATATTTAGGCTTAATAATAGACTATAACATGAAGTGGGATAAACACATAAATCATATAATAAAGTCAACGAGATACTTAATTTTTATCTTTGCAAAACTAAAGAAACTTATGGATAGTAAAACGTTAATGTTGTTATACTATGCTTTTTTTCAAAATATAGTTGGCTATGGTGTAATCGCCTGGGGTGGGGCTTATAATAATTGCTTAAATCTGATTCAAAACATACAAAAGAAAATACTTCGAATTATAAATAAAAAATGTTTTATAATTGAGAAACAACCACTACCTATAAGGCAAATGTTCGAACTAGAATGTATACTATATCATTATAGCGACCTCAGAGATCAATATATAAGTAGTACAAATAAAACACGTAATAAGAATCTATCGTTGCCAAAGATCTCTAAAACAATAAGTAAAAAAAGCAGCTATTACGTGGCTATAGAGGTCTTTAACTCTATGCCGAATGATCTCAAAAACCTACAAATAAGAGCAGTCTCTATTAAGAGAAAATTAAAAATGTTCATCGGGAAGATTTATTTTGGATGTTTACGTTTATGTTAATATTTCTGAAATTTTAAGGGATAAAGGTATGAAGGCATGATAGCATTGTTTGCAACATCATGGCTCTCTGTTTTTTTTTTTAGTTTTTAAGTTAGATGTAAGTTTTTTGTATGCCATCCCTATGTACAGGCAACTTGTTTGCCTCTATAGGATGTCTATCAAAGGCATATGTATATGGTATTATAATAAATAATAAAATAATAATAATATCTTATTATCTCTTTGCTATGCACACATCAACTGTCAAAGTTATACTAATACTCATGACACGCTAAAATTACATTTTGAATAACATTCTTTCAAAATAACAGGTAAAATTTCAAGAACTGTAGTTCTGACAAAGAAGAAAACAAGTCAGGAATCGGTAAAGTACACAGTTCTAAACAAAGCAAAACATCGCAGTTTCTCGTGTTTATTATTTTGATGTATTAAAACTTTGTAAATTACAATATACCTATTACATGTCGATTACATTTTTTTTTTAATAATTCTTAATGCCGATTTATATAAATTTCAAAATTTAAATAACACCTCATTTATGCAGATAAATGTGATTGAAAATTGCAGGGGTGGTTATAAAGTTTTGGACAAACTCATTTCTATGTATTGTTTCGCCTCACAGGAACCTAATTATAGATTAATTATTATATTATATATTTTATTATTTATTTATTTAAAAAATAAATGTTTATATTCTTATATTATTAATAATACATACATAGTATAAATATTAATTCGTTTGCATATACCAAATTTATCAAAACATGACAATATTTGATCAAACTTGAAAATACAGCCGAATGACTAACATAATTATTTAAGGGGATATCTGCGACAAAAAATATGAGCCTAAACAATAATTAAATTTAAGAAAAGCAAGGTGTCATGCGTAGTTGTAAGCTAGTTTAAAGTTTTGTAACCCCCCTGCAATTTTAAATCACGTTTATCTGCATTCATAACGTGTTATTTAGAGTTAGAGACGATCGAACGTTCAAGAGGACCTAAAATAAAGTTAGATTAGTGATTAGTGGGATAAAACACATAAAAATAAGCTTTTTATCTAATTTTTTGCTTACTTTTGCGAGTTTTATCCGAGTAAAACTTCTTTTTGGAGTATTTTTGAGGTTATGAAAGAACCGGGGCTACATAGGCCAAAAACAATGGTGGATTCGTGTTCAGCGGCCAAAAATACATAAGGATAAACTTTTTTCTCATTTTTTCTCTGCTCCAGCAAGTATTAAATAAAGAGTTGTTTCCTTCTTTGCGCTAAAACGCGCGCGCTCATGCGTAAATGTGGGTCGTATGACGTATTTATTATACAGTTTATGTAATCAAACATATATTTACCATCAGCATTGTAAAAAACATAAAATGACAGAGTTTTATAACTGTATAGAATGAGAATAAATCCTACGGAGTCATAAAAGATCCTACAAAAGTTTAAGGGGCATATTTGAATTCAGCGGGAAAAAATACATAAAAATATCGTTTACAAACATTAAATAAAAAAAAAAATTCCATGGATCTACAGTGACTTTTGTCATTTTTTTGCGAAAACCGTCAACTTTAACGAGTTCTCCTGGACCATACAGTAAACATCAACATTTCTGGTCATTTTTCTGTGATTTCTGATAGTTCGAACATCATCTTCCAAAAATTTCATGTTGATCGACCGACTGGATTCGGACTTATTTGATTTTGAAACAGGAAAAGTCGAAATATCCCATAGTGCGACGGCTGCGGTGGTGGTGCGATGTTGGAACCCCCACATGGCTATCCTCTCTTTAAAAAATGATGACCTTTGTTGTGAAGCATTTAATACGTGATTCTGATTGGTTGCTGGTTGGTTGCCTAGGTAACGAGATCAGAACAGCGCTTTAAATTCATAACCCTCAAAACAGTCATCATAACTCATAACCCTGGTAGAAATGTTTGAGGTGTTTAAATTGAAATGTGAAAACCTTGATAATATATGTAATATAACTAGCAAGAAACCTTAGTAAACCAAGAGTGTGTAGTATTAAAACATGTGTATTGTAAAGTGGGCACTCTAACCGTATTTGAAGTAGTTAAAGTGTGTGAATGTTATTTAGTTTTTTTTTTTTAATGTTAGTGAGAAGTACAGTTTAAAAAATAAAAAGTTTGAAGATATACTGTGTCTTTGTGCCCAAAGTAGCCCTCGGTGAGGTTTGAGAGATGAATTTAAAGAAAAGTTCATTATCCGAGTCAGTAAGTTTAAGTCTATCATTATACAATGCCCTTTGAATTGTAAAAAGGCTACTAGACAACTAAAATATGACACTGCCACTTCCTATGTTACCTAGAAATATGTAACCTAGATGGTTCTGATTTAACTGTTTTCGTTCATATTTTCACATCATGAATTTTCCAATTGGGCAGGTCAAATTTTACTTATAGCCAGTAAAAATACACTGGAAACCAGAAATACAATGTGCTAGAGATGGTAGTTTCTGTGTAACTGTCTACAAGCAAAATTTGATACGCTAAATTAAAAAATTCATATGGGCCTCGATGTGAAAATATGAATGAAAACAGTTGAATCATAATGATGTAGGTTACATGTTGCTAGGTAGTAAAGCAAGTATCTATGTAAAATTTCAGTTGTATAGCTTTTTCATAATGAAAATAGATGGCATTGTAATAATAGACTAACCCACTGACTCTTATACTGAACTTTTCTTCAAATTCACTACTCAATCCTTAATGACGACGACATTGGGCATTATAAATGTTTATTTAAATATAGCTTTGAGGGATATGGTAACATGTTACATGCTTATAAAATATTAGTAGAAGTTAGTGTGCCGCTCAACACTTATGGTGGATTTTCTACCACTGTTATTAGACAGGGGTATGATCAGGAGCGCGCGAAGCGCGTCTTCATTCCTAGTAACATGAAATAGAAGCGTTTTAGGTAAAAACAGATAGATACATTCTTTGCATATTTCTTGTAGCTTATTTTGACCTATATAGGTTCGCACTCTACGATTGCGCACACGACTTATTTTATTTTTAAGTTTTAAAATGGCCTCTTTTCGTTTCAGGCGTTATATTTTTTGCTTTAACCGATACAAATGATCTTGAATACCGAAAAGTCTTTTTCGCGGTCTTTTGCCGGATCTTACGGTTAGTCATTGTTGTCCCTTTCACTATCATTATCACTACTACTACTACTATCACTGGCAGAAATATTTTCTATGCTCTTAGCATCGCTGTCAATTGACTCTAAGCCAAAGTCGTCCATTTGATCCTCTTCTTTCTCGGTAATTCTGTGTTTTTCCTTCATTTCCTCCTCATTATATTCTTCAGCATCGCGTAATAGTTGAATTCTCACAGCGTCTTCCTCTTCCGCCTCATCTTCGGCCTGAGCCTCGGCCTGTCTGGCAAAACACCCCTGCGGCCTCCTCCTCTTCCTCTCGGGCCTGCCATGTCTGGTTAATTTAGTCGCCGTCGTTGGTGTCGTCGATCTCCAGTTCAAAATCCGGGTACAGTAGCTGCGGCAAAGTATCTCCGCTATATAAAATGAGCGATGCCACGTTAATAGGGCTACTCGCCATGATAGCGGCAATTTTCTCGACGAACACCGCATCTTCGAGATATTGCGGCAGCATATGGTCGCGCAGTGGTGGCGAAGGAATACGGTACTGGTAAGCTGCGCGCATGTTTATCTCGGCTACACTTAAAATTCGCATGTTTAACGACAAAAATTAACACTTGATTACTCTGAGAGAGCTGGCCAAGGAGTGAAGAAGCTGCCCTGATTTTCGCCTCCCGCCACATACTTTTTCCACCATTTTCTAGTTTTAAAAAGCTCTGCATTAACACTTTTTGTCAAAACCGTGAGACAGAAGTTGCCAGTTATCGTCTTCATATCTTATAATTCGGTTTAGTCATCTCAGATGTATGAAAAAAGCTTTAAAAGTACGGAAACTTGATCTCTAGAATACGCAGATGACCAAGTTCATCTCGGGTTTACGTGAGAACGGTATTTTTTGCCCGCGATACTCAGATGCACTTTTTTACGCAAAATGTATGAATTCTGGAGAAGTACTGTCAGCATATGCATCTCCCTCCCTCCCTCCCTCCCTCTCTCTTTCTCTCTCT
>JAZHPH010000439.1:0-52407 GCA_037356405.1 Nasonia oneida | reverse complement strand
TCTCTCTCTCTCTCTCTCTCTCTCTCTCTCTCTCTCTGTCTCTCTCTCTCTCTCTCTCTCTCTCTGTCTCTCTCTCATACAAAGTACAAAGCATCAACAACAGATAATATATTTTTCTTAACACGTGCATGAAAAAGACCCATTCCCATGCATCTAAAGTGAATGGCAAGCTGTTCATTTCGAGCGTGCGGAAGGGAATGGCTATTCTCTCCCACTCCTCAAAAACACTGTAAATGAATTAAATTTTTGAAAATTTTTGAAAATTTTTAAGAGAGAGTGGCTTACTGCACAAAATGCGCAACTTACCATTCACTCTATATGCATGAAAATAGGTTATTACAGGCACTTGTCAAAAAAAGTTCAGTGTGTAACAAGGGGGGGACGGAAATTTCTACCTCGGGTGCGATTTGAGGACTCGTCTTCGTCTCGGGCGCCTGCGGCTCTACTCGTGCTCAAATCTCACCCTCGTTAAAAATAGCCTTTCCTCCCCTCCCCCCTAGTTGCACAATATAATACTAATTTACCGAAAATTAAGTGAAAACGGCGAAATTGTATTAGGAGAACATGCATGTCAAGAAGGTAGCTACTTCTAAGATGAAAAAGTGAGAGAGAGATTTTTTAGATTTATATGTTCTTTATTGTTGTACATTATGTTGTACATATCGACTTAAGAGAAAGCAGATTAAACTTAAAGTTGTGTGATAGTGTGAAAAAGTGTGAAATGGAATGAAGTGAAATGAGATGAAAGAGTGTGTATGTTTGGTCATGATTGCGTGTTTTCCAGTTCAAAGAAACATGTTTTAGCTGTTTGTTTAAAGTGTGATATAGATAGTGTGTCGCGAAGGTAACATGGAAGGCTGTTCCACAGGTAGGAAGCATTGATGAAAAATGAATTCTTCAGCGTCTCTGTCTTGAAGGACGAGATATCCAGGGGGGTCACCTCACCCCTCACAGGTCTGAGCGCAACGTGAAAATCAAAATAGGCTAATATGTATGTAGGTACTGAAGTGTTGAAGATTTTTCTTAGAAAACTGGCCATGAAGTATTTCCTACGCCCGGCAGTGGTAAGCCATTGCAACTCACGCCTGTAAGGGGAAATGTGCTTGTCTCTCCATACACCGTAGATATAAGGGATCCCCGTGTTAACAAGCATCTGCAGTTTCAAGCCAAGTTTTTGTGTCAGGTCGCAGTAAGCCAGTGCACAATACTCGATGATAGGAAATAGGAGTGCTTGCACTAGGTGTTAGCGCAATCTGAGGTTAGTGCTCTTCCGAAACAAATAGAGCCAGTACATTAAAGAGTGAGTATGTTTACATAATTCTGTAACGGTTGGTTTATGTTGTGTTCGGATTATCTTTTTGTTATGGATGCTGCCGACTTACACTCGCTTATTCGTGCACACCTGCGTGATGGTCCGGCTCCCTCTTTCCTTCGCTCTCCTCTTCTGCTCTGTTCTATGAGTGTTTCAGTTATTCTACCTCTTACTTTTGTATGTTTCTTAATGTGTTCAATATCATAATTGCAATTATGCTATTAATATCTAATTAAAGTGAGATTTATTTCTATTGTTTATAATTTCGATTATTCTTGAAAGTTTGTTGTAATTTTATTGGTGCTCTTGGTTACCTTCTCGTCTATTATTGCTTAATTGATTGTCAGTTATGTTTTAAATCCATTGAACGTGTGATAGCGAGCAGCGCATAGTATCTTTCGTATAGTCCCGCCTCTTTCGTTGTTGCTGCCAACTGCTTATTGGTACGTGTGTACGTGTGTATCATGCTCTTGGTTCTGTATTCCTTCGCCTCTTTCCTCTGCTTCGCTGTGTGCATGCATGTTGATGTATGTCGATGTGTCCGAGTTCAATTTATTTTTCCTTAAGTAATATTATTTAACTATTTCAGATTTGTTTTTATTTACGGTTACGTTGTCGTTTCTCGTTTCTACGTTATTTTATCTTTCGCTGCATTTTAATGGAAAGGGTGTTTGCTGACTGATTTTATGATAATTGGTCTAATTATTCCTTTAATAATAATATATTAAAACTGCGAAAAAGTGAGCATTTTACAGTACTAGATTGGCACAGTGCGCTGTAGTAGACTATTAATTCATTAACTTATTAAATGAAATATAAATGCTTGATTGATATTTTTAATATTTGTTTTCTATCACAGCAATATATTAAACTTTACAATATATGATTTATTTCGCGCTCATATAAATTTCAAAATTGCCGCGTGCTCAACTCAGTTCGTATCAACGTTCACATCATGTTTCTTTTTGTAACAAGAATAATATTTACAATAGAATATTATAAATACACAAATTATAATTTGATATGTATTATAGTATTATATCACATTTTTAATATTAGAATCAATTTTAGAAATCAAAAACAAATCAAAAAATTCTAACGATACTTTTGACGCATGCGCACTATATGAGCCAATTATATTGACGCATTCTTGGCTTCACTTCATCAGGTCATGACTTTTTTATATAGGGATCCACAATTAAGCGTTACAGAAAAAGCATTGTTCGAGGAGGTAGACAAAATGCTAGAGAAAGACATAACAGAAAGATCAAGTAACTGGTCTTCACCAGTTGATACGAAAGCCTAATAATGCATATAGATTTTGCTTAGATCTGCGTTAAGTTAACGTGGTCTGAAAAAAGGATTTACCCTTCATGAGTTCGATTTAAGATAAATTAATAGTAGCACGATATATTTATACGATTAACTTAGGCCAGGCTTTCTTTCATATTCCGCTTGCAGAGAAAAGTCGCGAAATTGCAGTATTTGGTATTTCCAAAAAGGGTTTATTCCATTTAAAAAGGCTGCCTTACGGGCTTATAAATTCACCGGCAGTATTTCAATGTTTAGTCGATTCACTCATAGGCCCAACTCGACCCGCACGTATACTCTTACATAGTATGACGGAAGAAAGGTGTGCACGGGGAGAGAAAAGAGGCAGGCAAGTCCGGTGTCGGTGTATTTATTGATACAAAATCGGAACTCCGCTCACTTCGAGAGTCGTCGGTGGTCTACCTGCTTGCTCGTCGACGTGACTTGTCGACGGCGAGCGGTTCTACGTACAGAAGTGCAGCGTTGCACTTCTGCACGCGGAAACTTTCGGGCCGCGATGTTCCTCCGCTAACGATGCGTCTGGCGTATCGCCGGAACTGCAGGCCATCGGAGATGCCACCGGAGAGCCCAAGGCTCGTCCGTGACACGTCCGAGGTCGCCGAAGAGTGCATGTGTGTGTGTGGATTTTGTGTGAGAATGTGCGCATTTATGCGTGTATATATTTGTGTCAGCGTTTGAGTTTGTCCCTTTGCATGTATTGGTGTGCATTGGCAGGCGGGGTTTTACGCGGACCAGTTTGTTGCTTTGACAGGTGGCACATAGCGCAACGAACTGTTTCACATCTGGGCGCATATTCTGCCAATAGAAGTCGTTAGCGATTTTGCTGTAGGTTTTGGTCATTCCTCGATGGCCACCCATTGCCGCTACATGATATTCTTGGATTAGTTTGAATCAATGTTGACCGGGGGCACTGGCAGGTTCTGTTTATAAAGCACTACCACGATGCGCTTATTTGCAAACGCGATGTCAATTAGGTCTATGAGTTGACGACGAAGATCGCGACGCTGTTTATGCCCTTATTTAGGATTACGTTTCTTAAGTTGCGCAGGCATTTTTGCAGATTTATGCGCAGCGGACGATCGTTAAAGTGTTTTTTGATATAGACCCTGATTACGCTGGACCCATTACATTCCATGACGTTTATTTCGCCGACTCCAAACTTTATCCTCCAAGTCCTCCGGATTTAAGTAGCCTCGCTCGACGAGCGCCTCCTGCACCTCGGTCGATAAAAAGTTATCGGTTAAAGCTAGATATACTAGATTTTCCTTGTACCGAAAGAGGTGCTCGTTTGGGACTGCACGTGAACGAAGGGCTGAGGCTCTTGGCCTTCGGGGGGTGGCCCATGGCAGTTTTTCGCGCAGGGGCCTTGCCTCGGCCACGACATATCGTTTTAATTTGTGTGACGTCACTCTTGTTAATTCTAGCAGCATAATCAAGTCGCTCTGCTTATTTAGCATTATTTTAACCCATTAACGCCGAGGTGATCAGAATTTTTACTAACTTTTCGACGTGTTGATTTATTATGTTATCGGACCAAAAAAATAATGCAATACCTCTATTTCTACGCGAAATTTGATGCTCTTTCAGAATCTGAGCTCAAAATTTCGATTAGACACCAAGAAAAAAAATATGGCCGATTTAAACGTGAAGAACGTAAAAATTTTCGAAAAAAAAAATTTTTCGCATTTTTTTTCACAGTGATACCGCAAAGGTATCAACTTTTTACTATGATCAGAGGTGATCATGGCATTCAAACATTAATAGGAATTTTTTTCAGAAAAATTCATCGACGCGTTTTTTGAAAATGGCGGCGAGAATGAAAAAATTTTATAAAAATCTTAATCTATTGTTTTCTTGAAAACTATAAACTTTAGAAAAAAATTTCTAAGAACAAAAATGTCTTAAAATTAGTCAAAGAACACTTTAAACTTTTTTCAGTATTTTTGGAGACAATTTTTGATTTTCGAAAATTTCAAAAAATTAAATTTTTCAAAAATACCTAAAAAATGTTTGAAAAAATTTGAGATTGTTTCTTGACTATTTCCTTGCTGATTCTGTGCATATGCATTGTTTATTTTCTACTCTTAGCATTACCCAGAGACAACGGCGTGGACGTGGTAGAACTTTGTCTCCTTTGGGCTTTTTTTCACGTTTAAATCGGCCATATTTTTTTTCTCGGTGTCTAATCGAAATTTTGAGCTCAAATTCTGAATCAGCATCAAATTTCGCGTAGGGATAGAGGTATCGCATTATTTTTTTCGCCCGATAACATAATAAATAAACACGTTGAAAAGTTAATAAAAATTCTGATCACCTCGGCGTTAATGGGTTAATGTGTTTTCTCACTCGAATGAGTGATTTTTCACAGCAAGAAGGATCCTCTATCTGGCTTGCACGCTAGCGCTAAAAAACCACGACTTTTTCGTGCATTTTTATGAGTCTAGAGGAGTTTTTTTCGCCAGCTGGAGACAACATAGCCTCATCTGTCAAACACTATACAATTGCTGCTGGCGAACATCCTCATAGCTGTTTCATCATGAGGACTTAGCATCGACTCTCAACATCGCTAAAGATGAAAAGAAAAATCTTTTTTTTGGATCATCAGCCCCAAATTCAACCGAATAGAGGTCTTCTACAGAGAATTTTAGAGGTTAGATACAAATAGCTCTATCTCTCTCTCTAAAGAGCGCGAGATCAGTCGTCACCGTTGCTGATTCCAATCTTCGCCACCAGGCTGCAACACCATCGACACTGGACAAACGTTGGCACCTCTGACTGATTAGCCATGGTGTTTTTGGCGCGATATTCAAAAATCTGCTAGAGCGGAAATTTTGAAAATTTTGAATGAGATAAAGCTAGCGTAGAATTGGCAAAAACAAAAAAAGGCTAAAAAACACACTAGTAGAAAAAACTGGATAACTGATGCAATAATGAGGTCGTGTATAAATTACATAAAAATAAATAATCAAAAAATTACTAATAAATTCCAGATAGCGCTAAATATGAATACTTTCTATGTAATATAGGTAGAAATCTAAGTGCTTATATCGTAAAACTAGTAAATACTGAACTTAAGCTGCCGAATGAATCCTATTTCTATTTTTTTAAAGCCAACAAGTACAGCAGAAATGATAAGTATAATCAATACACTGAAATTGAAAAATGGAGGAGTTGATAAGATAAATGCAAAGACATTGAAACTGCTATGTAAACACATTGCAGGTCCTTTGACCCATATTTCCATTAAGTGTATTGAGAAATCGATATGCCCAGATTATTTAAAAAGTATTGTATATAATAGAATTCATGATTTTGTAGAACAGAGCAATATAATCTTAAAGCAACAATTTGGTTTCATGAGGAAGATTGGTACGAAAGTTGCTCTAAAGTACATAACTAATGCACTATATAATAATGTTGATAAGCGTAAGCCCACAATTATAACTTTCCTTGACCTGGCGAAAGCTTTCGATACTGTTGACCATAGCATACTACTGGCAACACTTTATTGCATTGAAATTAGGGGCCAAGCATTGGATCTCCTTTCCAGCTATTTGAGTGACGGATACCAAGTAGTCAAAATAGACGGTATTCAAAGCAATAGCTCTGCGGTTAACACAGGCGTTCCACAAGGAACGATCTTAGGACCGCTACTTTTTATCCTGTACATGAATGATGTCTTGAAGGAGATCCCCCCGAGGCTATAATTTCGTATGCAGATGATACTGCTATTATAGCCACTGTTAAAAATTGGATAGAAGCCTAAGATGACGTTTGTATGACTTTTGGGAGCAGTATCGGAAGTGTACCAGCTGAAGTAAACATCAAAATTTTTGACAAAAATATAATTAGGGTAGAAAATTTTAAATATCTAGGAATTCTAGATTGGACCAATACGCGCGGCATTTCTACTCCTCGGCTGAGAAGCTCTTGCATCTCTGCTGTCAGTATGCACAGAGAACAAAATAAGGTTAGGGTTACTTGATAGTACAAAGTAGCACCAACCGGAGAGTCTCCGGTAGCCACAACCGGAGAGTCCGGTAGCCAGAGCCGGAGTCCAACATAACCTCTAAATGTACTTACGCTGTCTTGCTCGTTAATAGCATTTGGCTTCTGGTTTTACTGCATCAATCGATCATATTATCTATTATTGATAATTTTCTAGTTTACGAACAATGCAGATGCGGCAGCACGAGTTCGAAAATTCATCTACTCTGGCCTATGGATTTTGTCCGGTACTGGCTACCGAACTTTCTCCGGTTAGGGCTACTTGACAATGCTTACTTGAGCAACTCCGGTAGTGGCTACCGGACTCTCCGGTAACCCTAACTTTGTTTTTCTCAGTGTGTGACACTGCTAAACGCTTGGACCGATTATCGCTGTCGCTTTCGTCGCAGGAGGATTGATTCGTGGCGGATTTTTGTTTGACCCGAATTTTTTTAATTATCTGGCCTTCGCGCATGCTCAGTATTACCTCGAGTTCTTTTGGGGATAGTTCGAGTTTGCAACCCGCGGGTGCTTCGTTTGGCGCGAAGTTTCCGTCGGTGTTTAGCGTGTTTCCTTTGTAAATTTTGCGCTCTATTTATGCTCTGCTCTCGCTCGTATTGAATTATTGATGGTCCTCCAGCCAGGCCCTTCGGTGAAATAAGTTTTGACCGCCCCCAAATGCGATAACCTTTATGTTGAAAAAATTTGATACGCTTTCTACGCACTTTTCGTTTATTGCAAGCCGTTCTCTTGCCGCGAGCGGGGTTCCCAGTTTTTCGCAAATGTTGTTTGCGCTAGGGTAAATCGGGTTTAGATTCAATTGGTCAAATCTTTCCTGGATTCCCGCTATGTCCGTCTGACTCGCGACTGCATTGACTGTGTTTGCTCAACGTGCGTTCGTGAGTTCGCCGCTCGCGGGCGGGTTAGCGGTGTCCGTTTCATTTGCGTCAGCGATTGCTACGCTGGCCGTCGCCTGTGCTTCCTCTAACGCGTGGTTGCTACTGCCTAGAACGATTAACTCGTTCTCGTTGGCGTCAGGGGCTTTCGGGAAATCGTAATTTTTCGACACTAGGCTGTGCCGTTCCAGCAAATTTCTGCGCGCTTCAATCCAATTGGTTGACATTCTTAAGCTTGAGGGCTACTCCTCAGAATCACTAGTCGTGTTTTGCTGAACTGAGACCGCACAGCTCTGAACGTACACGGGGTCATTTTCCGAGTTGTTCTATGTACGTCGCGCGCGTAACGCATTTGTTCGTTGTTCCATTCTGGTTCGCTTTCCGCGCTAGGACTCTTCTCCTTTATTCTCGCGCCGCGTCCGAACACACTTTTTGCCGCGCTGAATATACCAGTTAAGGTCATCATTACACTGCACTTTTTCTTTTTTTTTTCTTTTAATGCCTGCTTTCCGAAGGGAAAGCCGGGATCGCGCAGAACGGCAAAAGATACAAACGTATTCGCGGGGATGAATTAATTTGTGCCAGCCAAGTTGTATGTAGAAAACGGAAGCGACTTACATTGCGATGACTAGGACTGCACGGATGGGTCGCATGATGATTCTCGTGGCGACGGACGCTGGCTGCTGCTCGTGCGTGTCGGTGGCTGGTCCGCGCCGACAGCTGTATACGGGTGTAAACAGGTACTGTTGCTACTCGAGCCCGTCGGCGGCTGGTCTGCACAGATGGCTATGCGGCTTTATGCGTTGTAATCTAGGCGCTTAGCACTTTTCGTCGGACTTGAATGGCCAGTAGATCACCAAGGTTTTTTATGTATTTTTGCCTCCTGAACACGAATTTCGAGGGTGAAATGCCCAAAAGTGGTCAGGTAATTTGTTATTAACAAATTAATTGTTAATATTCAACAAAATTATGTTATTTACCAAAAACTTCAACCCAAAAATAGTTTTTTTAGATTCTTTATATGATTCTAAATCGAAAATGTTCTTATAAGATTTTCTGCAAAAGGCTTTGTTTTCGAGTAAAAGAGTATTAAAATACGGTCGAAATCGCGATTTTTTTCTCAATTTTATCAAACTTGATCAATTTTTTACTCAAAAACAAAGCCTTTTTTGAAAAAACTTGTAAGAATATTTTCGATTTAGAATCATATAAAGAATCTAAAAAAATGTTTCCTGGTTTGAAATAATATAATTTTGTTAAATATTAACAATTAATTTGTTAATAACAAATTACTTCACCACTTTTTGGCATTCCAACCTCGATATTCATGTTCAGGAGGAAAAAATACATAAGAATAAATAAGGCTTTCTTTTTGAGTAAAAGAGTACTAAAATCCGGTCAATATCGCGATTTTTTTCTCAATTTTATCAAACTTGATCAATTTTTTACTCAAAAATAAAGCTTTTTTCAGAAAATATTATAAGAACATTTTCGATTTAAAATCATGTAAAGAATCTAAAAAAATGTTTTCTGGGTTAAAATAACATAATTTTGTTGAATATTAACAATTAATTTGTTAATAACAAATTATCTGACCACTTTAGGACATAGAAATAACCTTGGTGATCTACTGGCCATTTAAGTCCGACGAAAAGTGCTCAGCGCCTAGACTACAACGCATAGAGCCGCATAGAAGTCGGTGCAGACCAGCCACTCGTCACAAGCTTTAGTGGATTACAGCGGCTGAAGTTAGATAGTGTTCCTTGAAAAATCGAAAAAAAAAACGCCTACCAATACAGGTCTCGTATCAATCGATACGTCTTTCTTGAGCTATGAAGACAAACGGAGAAATGGATCTAGTTATCGATTTTCAGTTTTTCAAGGATAACAAGGGTCGATTTGTACCAAAAGAAGTGGGTTTAGCAGTATTTGATTTTGATGCTACAGCACATTAGATTATCGCGCCTACTTATTATATAAGATTCTTAAAGAAAGATATTATTTTAATAGAGAATAATTGGCTGACGCTGCATTATCAGCCAATTATTCTCTATTAAAATAATATCGTTCTTTGGAAAGTTGGATTGGTACGATGGGAATGTTTTGCTGAAAAAAATTTACAAAAATAGCAAATAAAATTTATATGCGAGGGGGTACAAGGCGAAACTGCTAAATAAGATTACCACGCAAGAAGATATCAATTTAGAGGAGGCGTACAAGTGTCCACCTTACTACAAATTTCCATACTGGGGCGGTATTGCATACAGCATTCCATTAGTGTCGGAGGTAATATAACTGCTACAGCCAGACACTTGTAGTAAAATATTAAAAGATAAAAATATACATTTAGCTTTAGAATATATTTATATTATTATATACGAGTTTGTTAATTCACATTTATATAACCTAGTCGCATAATTAAATACAAGCAAAAAATGCTCGCTTAATTAATTGTGATAATATTTAAGGGGATGTCGTCCCAAAAAACACTGTTTTTCTATTACATAAAACTTTTTAAATAACGTTTGCTAATGAAAAACCAAGTCTGTAGCGCCGTAGTGTTGAGTTTAATGGATCGTTCTACTAAAAGAAAATTTCGATCAGACTTTTTGGTTTTCTAAAATCTTGGAAATACAAAATACTCCGTGGTGGATTTGCGAAGCTTTTGCGCCGACATCACCTTAATTATTTGACGTGTCATTATTAAATATACTGTTAAATATTAGATGTACACTCGATGGTAGTTAATTCTTCTGGAACGTTTTTGAAATGCTGCAATAAGATTGCCAGATTGATAAATTCTAACCAATCAAAAACACGACTTCGGAAACGTTTCATAAGAATTAATTACCGTCAAGTACAAATGAATATATTCAATACAGCCAACATTCTATAAAAGTAGTTATAGCTACTAGTACACAGGACCGGCTTTAAAATTATAGAATAAAATAGAAATAAATTTTGAATATTAAAAAATGTTTTTAAACTCTTTGTAATTATTTGATGACAGTATTAATTATACTAACAAAATCTAACAAAAAAATAATATTAATCAAAAGTTTTTTTTATTTACATTCATAAAATAATGTAAATTATGAGATTATAACAATCATAACATTTATATTCTGTACTAAAATTTCGGTAACCTAAATGATTTACGTTCGAAGAACATTTCTACCGTAAAATAGATTTAATTTGATTTTTTTAAAGAGTTTTAAAGAGTTTTTTACAAAATAGACCAAATATAATTTTTTTTTTTAATGTTTTCACAGCTTCCAATCTACCTGGACCAAATCTTGAAAATGTTTTTTGGTATGAATGTATATTATCATATGTACCTATCTATACTAATCAATAGTTTTTGTTTATAAAATACATCATGTTTTGTGGGATAAATGCAAAAAAAAATCCGGACTGACGGACGGACATTTTTTAAGTTCTTTCACTGCTAAAAACTAATTGAATTTGATACATTTGACTTTTTTCTGTAACCTAAATTATTTACGTTCAAAGAACATTTCTACCGTAAAATAGATTTAATTTGTTTGTTTTTACAAGTTTTAGAGGGTTTTTTACAAAATAGACCAAATATGATTTTTTCTCAGGGTGACAAAGAATTTAAATCTTAATACCTTTTAAACGGATCGGTTCCATAAGCTGCAAAAAGAACTTAGCTGATGTAAGCAAAAGGTCTTTTTTCAAAATTTTAACTTAATTAAAGTCTTTTTACTCCCGTAATCGTACGACATGAAAAACCCATTTTTTTGTTTTCAATTCTTAGCTCATAAACTAGTCACTAAAATGGCTTATAATTTTTACAGCAAATGGATATTATCGTTTCTCATTGTCATACATTTTTTCAAAACGTTTGCCAACTTAGATTTGCAGGTATTACATTTTTTTTAAAATCACCTTTTTATCATAACACTTGAGGGGAACTTTTATCTGGACTAAACCTGCAAATTACATCTTGCAATATGCATAAACACATACAGCATCCGTCATTTTATATTCACAACAGATAGCTCCGGATAAAAGTTCATATTGTCGGTCCCTACAAAGACTAGTACGGTTCAGATTTTCTACGAAAAGTAGTGCTGTTCAGATTTTCCGGCAGAGTGTTGCAGTTCAGATTTTAGCGGCAAAAAGTAGTGCAGTTTATATTCTTGTAGCGAAAAGTAGTGCAGTTCAGAATTTGAAATAGGGTAAAATTCGTCGAAAATGCCTCTAAAACAAGAATTTTCAGTATTTTGTCGGATTTTCTTATTTTTGACGATTTTTACTCTATTTTAAATTGCTCGTATCTTTTGATAGGGAATATTTTAAATCGTCTAAAATGAGAAAACTCGACAAAATATTGAAAATTCTGGCTTTTCAGGCAATTTCGACGAATTTTATCCTATTTAAGGGGATGTCGGAGCAAAAGTTTCCGAAACGCGCCGGTGGCGCTGGTGTTAAGTTGGCAAATTCACATTTCCAAGTTAAATAGTATTAATATTAGAAAAAATAGACAGTTTCGAAATGTAAGAAAAGAGCGCAATTGCTATAGTCACTAGATACTATTTTAGCCCATTACCCGTAAGCATAAACCCTTGGTTTTTGCAAAAGTCTTGAAATACACGTGCCTCTCGTGCACTGGTAAGCGTCAGCTGATCGCTTGACTGCCACTCAGTACCTAACCACTCACATAGATGGCGCTATAGGAATTCAACGCTGCATCTCTTGCATCGTTTCTAGTAGAGATTTTGCTAGGTAATTTGACTCATATACAATATGCTGCTAATACACATTAGTGGAAAATAATTTTCTCGCGAAAGGGTTTCAATTTCTTAAATCTAAAATATAGATGTAAAAAATTTAATTTAATTTTAAATTTAAAAGTGAAAAAGAAATTACTGTATTCAGTATACTAACTGTTTCTTTGCTCTCGTTTATTATTGTTTTATAATGTTTTTGTACACATTGTATACACTTTTCATCACCCTGGTGGACAAACGGCTTCGAATTACTTATTTTATAAAAATACTTATTTTTGTTGAAGATATATGCCAAATTAACGGGTTAAATTGGAGGGACGAAATCTTGGGTAATAGTTATAGTTCGTTATAGGTTTCTCCTGTGTAATTCTGGGTAACATCTATAGTGTCGTATAGGCTTTATACGTGTATATCAAAGTGGGACTCCTGCGCCAATACTGACTGTCGTTCTACATTATGTCTACATTACCATTACTGCTAATATTGTCATATAGTTTATATATTTAACAAATGATTGATGTTTTCCGAAGTTTGGTTACCAAGTTCGTTGAATTATACATAACATCATTAAAACAATATTATGTTGCGAATACCTTCCATAGGTTCAGTAAAACGTCTAAAGAGGTGAAAATAGTTATACTTATATGGCAAAATGGTATTTGACATATTTCATTTTCATTAGTAAGAATGGGATATCATCCATTTAATTCAGAAAAATTTTTCGTCGAGCTGCACTGACATCAGTTTTTTTCCTATATAATTATTTTACTTTTTTACAAATATTAACCCAGTTTGTTAAATATTGTTTTGTTTCTATACATGCAACGTAATTCGAAAAATTTCATGCGACAGTAAACATATCATGCATACAAGTGTGCTTCTATAGTTGCAAGTGCAACTTTGATCGATATATTTAATAAATCACGTCTCTCAAATATTTTTGTAAGAACTCCATGCAATATGTCAATGTGATTATATTTTTGGAGCGAGATGGCCACATTTAAAACATTTATTTTACTGTTTTTTTTTACAAATGTTAACCCAGTTCGAGACCTTCAAGTCTTTGAGAAAATAGATTAAATTTTTTTTGGATTTTCTATTTTAGCAATTGTTTTGTTTTTATACGTGCAACGTAATTCAAAAAATATCATGCAACAGTGATTATATCACGCATACAAGTGTACTTCGATAATTGCAAGTGCAACATTTGATTGATGTAGTTTATAAATCATGTTTCTTAATTATTTTTGTTAGAACTCCATGCAATATGAGAGTCTAAATATATTACTCCTTTTTTGGGTTAGATAATACCATTGAAAACATAATTATCGCACATATGCAACATTTTAAGTTAAGTTTTGCAAAATTATTTGTTATTCTTGAAAATGTTGCTAATACAGATTGCGATTACAAGGCAGCGTGTACTTGTATGTTTGTTAAAAAGGAATATGAATTTTAAAAATTTATCTTTCAATGTTTATAGTTAGGAGATACTGAAAAGAATACCTTTTGTAATTTAATACTTATGTTATAGTGCGTTCATAACCTCAATAATAGAACTTAATTTAGATATGCAATCAATCTTATTTGTCATACCATGCTCAAACAATATAATTTTGACATGCAGTATGGTTTGCATTTATAAAGGGTTATGAAATTCAATGATAACCATATTATTACAAACACTAATATAAAACGAACAATTAACTGGAAGCATGCTAATGAATTCTGTGTTTGCAGTTATTATGTATTGTTAAGTATCCCTTTTTTCATAATAATAAACTAATCTAAGCAACTATATTAAATATTAAATACAAAATATGTTGTATTTAATATTTAATATAGTTGCTTAGATTTATTGTATATTGAAAAAAATTATATGTCAAAAACATAAGCAGTATACGTAAAAAAAACAACCTTACTAACATTTATTATTGTCATCATCATCAACTTACATTGCACTTAAATGTTTCACTCATACATTTGATAGCTAAAAAAAAATTCTCTTAACCCAAAGTTGAAGTATCTGAAAACATCTATCAATAATAAATAGAAGTTATACAACTTGAACTGCACAACAAATTCATAGTTACTTAGTACACTAAAAGCCCACAATTAATAAACACCACTTGCATTAATAAATATTACAATATATTCCAATAAAACATTAAATTATATATTCTGAACAGTATCGTAGAATCAGAGATCAAAATCAGTAATAAATTACGCGGTGCGTAATAAAGGCTATTTTTTAGTAATTAGTAATCGGCTTGTAACTCTTAGTTGGCAAATAGTTTAGAGAAGCTAACGATGATTTCACATGTTGCGTGTCCAAAGGCATGTAAAAAAACTTGGTTGGCTAAACACGGAAAAAGGTTTTCAGCGGTTTTTCGCATGCCTCGAGAAGTAGCGAGTTCTTGATTTTGTGGCAGCGCCTTCCCAGGAAGAGTGGGGAGAACAGAGACAAAGACAGAAACAGTAAACACGCGTGCTGATTAGTCCACGCGTTGTGATTTTGGAGAGTGGGGCATGCGTCCGAAAACGTCGTGGCGTGCATCCGAAAAACAGATTTCACGCTTGACATGGAAGCAAAAAATCGCTGAAAAACTTTTTCCGTGAAGTCTGAAACTTAGGACGGGGACTGATCTTCATGTGCTTCGGGTTCATGTATATACATCAAAATAATGATTCAATTCGTCTATTAAGTTGAATCCTATTTGGTTAATGGTATACGTTTTCATAATATAAGCAAAGGCAATAAAAAATAAGTTATTTTAATTTTTAGAAATTTTTACGCGCATTTTATGCCTTGTAAAGTCATATTCAAAAATCGCGCAGTGCTGCCACTACAAATATAATGAAAAAAAAAACGCTGCCAATTCATTGGCACGTAGCTTCCGCCAACTAAATTCGTAGTTCCAATAAATAAAATATTGTTTGAATATACAGTACGTTAATGCTTTTATTATTATTTCCAAATATATAATCCACACACGCAAAAACGCTAGAATCCAAGTCGAGACACACAAGAGCAATCGTATGCACTGCTGTCGCATATATTATAACAGCGAGGAATAAGCTCAGTGCTCCCCATAGCTATAGATATAGTAGTCGATGTTAAATTCGTCGTTGATTCTTGTTATTCCTCTGAATTCTCCGTTTCTATATACATACATGTAGCTCTTTATTCCCGACTCGCCGGGGATAATATTGGATCTGATCTATTTTTTATAATAATGAACTCAAAAAAAAGAATTAAAAATTTTACCAATTGATACGATTAATTTTAATTATTTTGCTGAAGGAGCAATTTTTTTAACAAAATACTATGGTACTTACCGAAACGAGGGGTATAGAAGAAGTTTATCGTACATGAGCGGGTAAGTGGGAAAAAATTCGCAAGAAAGGGACTTTAACGACGTGCAACGACACCCCTCTAAGAGGAAGCAAAAGTTTTGAAAAAAATGGTTTTTACATTTTAGCTCTTTACTTGAGAACCGCTCGACGAAGTCGTTTTAAATTTTAGCAGCAGATAGCTTTTTTATGGTAAATCACCAAATGAAATTTTGAAGCATTTGACTACATTGTTTTAGAGATATAAGGAATAAAAATTAAAAAAAAAATTGAAACCTTGATATCTTACGAACCATAAGGGGTTTGAAAACTGTGCAATGAACTTAGCCAAAACACAAAATATCTACTTTTTCCCAAAATCTCAAGTGCAATAAGGACTTTTGTAATCGAGGCATAAAAAAAAACTCATTTTTTCCAGTTTTCGATTTATTACTGAAAAAATAAGTTGTCAAATCACTTTAAATTTTAATGGGATATAGTTTGACACGTGACCCATCGACATAGTTTCAGAGATATAAATTAAAAAAAAATCACGTTTTACATTTTATCTGCCGAACAAAGCGGTCAATACCGAAGACCAAACGAGCTAAAGTAGATAATTGTATTCTCTTTCAAATGCATTATAGCTGAATTGTTTGCAACCATGATATGATTGATAAAAACGCAAAATAGTGTTTTGAAAACAAATTTAAAAAATGGCCATAAAAAAATAGTTATGAAAATAAAAAATAACTGTTCGTCCCAAATTCAGAATCCAAAAATAGATATGCATGTCAAATTTTATTGATATTGACGGAGTAGTTCCAGAAATATTACGGTATACATACACACACGCACGCACGCACGCACGCACACATCCATACAGACATTTTCTACAAACACTTGATTCGAACTTCTAACACACCAAAAAGTATTTTCTATTATACGTGCACGAAAAAGGCCGCTTTCCATGCATGTAAAATGAATGGAAAATTGAGTTTTTCTTAGCAGCGGGAAAAAACTACTCCCTTGGGTGGAAAAAACTTTTTCCTCCCAAGGGAGTAAATATTTCTGGAAAAGTTACTTCCTTGGGAGGAAAAAGTCTTTTCCTCCCAAGGGAGTAGTTTTTTCCTGACTCTGCAGCCTATCTGATGGATGTGTGTGTCTATATAAGTAATTTCAAAATTTTCAAAATTTTCAATATACTATTGTTTCACTTTGAAAAACCCTCGAATTTCCTATTCCTTGTATATGCATGATAAGTGGCCTATTCGTGCATTTATCATAAGTACGGTGTGCAACAAGAGGGGAGTGTCTTTTTCAGACTCAGGTGATATTTTAGCCTGCGGCGCCCTCGACTCCCATTCGTGCTCAATCATCATCCTCGCTTGAAAAAGCCAATTTTCGCCCCTAGTTGTGTAATCTACTATTCTACAAGTTTTGACAAATCTCAAAATTTTACTATCACAAAGTTTCCTGGACTAGGAGGAAGCAAAAATCACGTCTGGGATATGACATTCTTGAAGCCGCCGCCGGGATACGATGTTCTTATTAGATACGTTTTTATTCAACTCAGTCATCGATATGCTTGAAATGCTAGTGAAAACTTTTTTTCAAATTCACTTCTCAGCTAACCTTACCTATGACATTTCATTTTTCACTGACAATTTCAAAAAATCTAAATAACATACACATGTTTTAATCCTATAGTCTTGGCAATGACTAGTATACCAAATTTTTTTGGCAGTAAGATTACATATAATATTTGTAAAGGTTATGAATTCAAAGCACGGTTTTGATCTTGTAACCTAGGTAACCAACCAGCAACGAATCAGAATCAGATAATAAATACTTCAAAACACAGGCCCTAATGTTTTTAAGAGAGATTAGGATAAATTTATACAAAATGTAACATTTGTTTTATTTATTCTTTTTCTTAATATCAATGTTTTTTTTTTATATATAGATACTGAAAAGATGCAAAGATATGTAAATGAAGAAAAGCATATTCGCGAAGAAAATCTTAGGCTTCAGAGAAAGTTGCAACTTGAAGTTGAGAGACGGGAAGCTCTTTGTAGACATTTATCAGAATCAGAATCTAGGTAAGTTTAAAGAATTTTAGTATATCTGTTTTCTTTATAGTTGCATATAATAACAATTTGAATATAAATGAAATTTTTTAGTTTGGAAATGGAGGAAGAACGTCATTATAACGAAACAGTAATGTCTGGAGTTAATATTAGAGGTCGTACAGTCACAAGTCCTGTGCCCTATAATCCATCACCAAGTTGCTCTAGACCACTCAGTCCTGGTAAGTTAAAGTGAGAAAACTATAAAGTCTAATTACAATGTATGTGTGTATTTGTGATATGCACATACATTATGTGTATGTGTTTTTTTCCTTATAGAGAGAGAGGTTAAGGGCAAATCCATTATGGGCGATATGGCACTTAGCTGGTACCACCTGTGTGGGACTCTCTTCCACTAAAACCTTCGCTACAGTTAGCTTTTAACTTCCAACGGCAACAGAATCCTCTCCGTCCTCCTTACCGACCCTAAGTAAATAGGACCTAGCTCTTTCTCCTGTATATCCTCCCCTCAGTAACACCGGTGAGTATTACTTCGCGAGGAGACTTTCAGGCCACCGTCCTCGTCTGTTGATGTGGTCGTCATCTCTTGAGTCTTCCATTTGCGTCCATTTATTTCCTTTGTCGTCTGCCGTCTACATCTTAACGTTTCGTCCGGTCGTCTGTTTCTTGCATTATCTTACGTCTTCTTCCTTCTTCGTCTTTTCAGGCCTTTTGAAAGATGTCCGCAGCAAAATTGTTTATTGTGCTCCATCCGTCGACTGAAGTCATCATAGATACCATGATAGACTCAAGCATTACTCTGGTCTGTAGATAGCACTCAAGTTTCTCTCGCTCTGGCTGATAGCGCGGGCATTTACTGAATACATGCTTGGCGTCCTTGATTGCATTCGAACACATCGGGCAATCCGGGCAATCTTCCAAATTGGTGCATTTACGCCTGATAGCACCGATGTCCACTCAAGAACTGCGTTACGTAGAAGTTCACTTCACCATGTCTTCGTTTAGTCCAATTTTCTATACTTGGTATAAGGCGATGCGTCCACCGCTCTTTGCTGCTAGATTCCCATCTCTTTTGACACTCCATCATCATCTCTTTCCTAACAGCGTTCTGAATTTTGATCTGCGTTTTGCCACTGTTACGTCCTTTTTCTTCGTAGATCATTTCCCTTTCCTCCACTAATAGGTCTATTGGCAGGAGCCCTGCTATAACGCAGACTGCCTCGTCCCATACCGTACGGTAGGCAGACGCGACCTTAAGTGCATTTCTCCTGTGCACTAAGGATTGTTTTCTTCTAAATACCTTAATCAGCATAGCGTCAGCTTATATCGGGGCTCCGTACAAGATGATAGATGCACTAAAGCTGGCCAGTAGTGTCACCCACATTTGGCACCAGCCGTGCCAGCACGGCAGTAGTTTTTGCGGCGTTCTCTCCTGCTAATTCCTGGATATTCAATAGTGGTTTTAGAAGTAATTTAATGACCGCCGATTGTCAAGGTAATTGTCTCCATCTTCTTTCTACCGAATATAAGAATTGCCTCAGTTTTATGGCCTGCAAGCTCTAGATTTGCATTATTTAACCACTTCTGTATTTTAAGGCTGGTTTCACTAGCAATTTCAGCTACTTTATCCTTCTCTTTTGCTACTACTACTAAGGCTATGTCGTCTGCGAATCCTACGATTATTGCCTGAGTATGCCATCGTACATGGTGTTCTATAACTATTAGCCAAGTTCTGATCCTTGGGGAGCGCCACCTGTAACCTTATAGTTCATTGTGCCCCACAAGTCTCTGCTGTTTCCAGATTAGTGGAAACGTCCCTTCTTTCAGACAAGTGTTGTATAAGTCTACAACCTTTGATGGGTAGGCCTGGATGGCATGTTTCAATGCGATATTGGGTATGCCATCAAGGCTGACAAGCTGAGAGTAGCTCCTCCTTCGTAACTATATGTATATCCTATATATCTATTTCTTCTCTAGTCGAGGCATGTAACTTCTTTTGATCTTCTTCATGAAGATTTTATAAGAATATAGGCCGCAAGGGTCCTCATTGACCTCATCTTGCAGCTCCCTTAGGCATCTTTGTTGATTTTCTTTCACGCACCTTTTTAGGTTGCGTTTAGCTTCCTACTTTTTTTCTTCGCAGCTCTTAACCGCATCCTCTCCTCTATCGGTTCGGTATAGAATTTATTCCTTGTCCGTTGTTCCAACTTTCTTGCTCGATGACAAGTGCTACGCGCTTGTTTGATTTTATCATTCCTCCAATGTGCTGGCAGCCATCTTTGGCCAAACACTTTTCTTGGCATTACCGCGTCGTAGGTTTTGGTGAGCTGGCTTGTCGTTTATGTAGCCTTGTCGTCTGCTGATCCCGTCAATTGAATATTTTCAAACACCGTCAAAAATAACTCCTTGTTATAGTCTTTCATTTTTCATTCGATTCTTGTACTACTGACTTTTGCACATGATATCGTCTCTGGAATCTTAGCTCCATCATTAGAACACGGTGATCACTATTCGCGTAGTGATCACTTACGATCCATTTCTCTGTCCGCCTTACGAGACTATGATTGACAGATGTTAAGTTTATAAATGATTTTGCATCTCCTCTTCTAAACGTGGACGTGTCACTTTGGTTTAGCAACACCAAGTCCTGTAGCGCGAATGTCTCCAGTAGCACCCGTCCCCTTCTATTGGTTTTATAACTACCCCACTCAGTCGCCCATGCGTTAAAGTCTCCGGCTATATTATAGCTGGTTTTTTATTCCTAGCGTCTTGTACCAGCCGATCTAATAACTGCTGAAACTACTCTATTGATGCGCTAGGCGGGGCATAGCAACTGTATAGATGTATGCCATTAATCTTTGCTCTCACTTATATTAGTCATTTTTCTTGGTCATTATTCTATCTTGAAAGGCAAAATCTTTGCATGCTCAGATTGCTGTTTTACCTGCGGCGTTGGATTCCCAGGATGACTTGTTCAAATCCATGTACTGCTCTCTAACAAAAGCGACATCGACCTCGAATCCCCGTACAAATTGACAAAAAAAATCTTGCGCAGTTTCACAATAGTTGAGAGTTAACTGGACTATTCTCATTTCGGCTTTTTGTTCGTTTTAATCGCTGCTTGGTAGAATGGGCACAGGTAACGACCGGCAGCATGGTTTGTCTGAGAACTGTCGCTTTTTTCCTTACACAGTATGCATTGCGGTTCATTGCGACAGCTATTCGCCTTGTGACCTATGTTACCGCATTTGTAGCAGCAGTTGCCACGGTCCCGCGTTTCTGTGCACTTATTGGCAATGTGGCCAAAACCTATTTATAACACCTAAGCGGCTCATTTTTACTGCTAAGCACTCGGATCCTATAGTTGACCCATCCTATTCTGATCTTCTGTAGCTTAGTGATCTTAGCCGCTATCTGAGCTGGTACCTATATCACTGCAATCTGTGTTTCGCCGTCCTTAAAATATCTGCATAGCTTGTTCCTTCTGCAGCCTTGATGATTAGAGCATCTGGTCTAGACGGTCTTGCCCTCTTCGGTCCGTCCTTGCTGGTCCTATTCTGGTTGGTGACGCCAGGGACACTTTTATCCTCCTTACTTGCCTTTTTCTCCTTTTTCTTTGACTTTCTTGGGACAAGTTTCTGCCACGCTGCCTTTTTAGGTTGATCGTTTTCTGCTTTATTCCCTCTATTCCTACCCTGCGGAGTAGTTAGGACTTATCTTGTTGTACCCGCCTTCCGAGTTCTAAGACTCGTGGTTGTCTGGGTTTTCTTTCCCCGGGTTTCCGGACGCTGGCATTGCTGTAGGTTAGGCAAAGATTCCTATAGCTTATGCTTCGGTCAAGAGCCTTAATCTGTTTGTGCACATTGTTTCTGTTCTTGACATAGTCGATTAATTAATTAATTTTGCTGCCTTCGTCCACCTCTAATTCTATATCGCATGCGTCTTTTTGTGCAGCAGGGGTCAGGTGACTAGCCTCTACGACATCTGAATGAGTTTGTCAGTCCCCCCCCCTCAAATACCATGGAGCCAGCGACGTACACCAGAGCTTTCATTCGATCGGAACCGGCGGCGGAACTTGGCTTTGTCGCCTTACCCGCTTGGGGTAGTGTTGTTTTAAACTCACTATTTATGTTTGGTTTATTATCGGAGTTTCTTCTCATAGCCTGTTTGGTCCGCGAAGCATATTTTATTTCTGCTCTACCCTTCGGCCGGTTAAGGAGATCTCCACGCGCTGATGAGCATTCCCTTATCGCCATCCAGGAGACGCGCCACATACGAGGTATCGGCATCCTCGCGGTGTGTGTGTGTCCAGCCAAGATTTAAGAAACGCTGCGCAGCGGGTTTTTCAATGTTACTGACGATTTTTTCTATGAAAGGACATTGGAAAAGCAGGCTGTTCCTAAATTTTCGGCCCTCTAGGTTTTAACTGTGCCCCTGTAGAATTATATGAACTTTCAGAAATCGCTAAAAAGTGGCAAGTTTAAAAAAAGTCCCTGGGCTATGCATTATATTAGAAAAAAAAGTATTTTTCGTAAACCTATAGGTAATGTTAAATTAAGGTAAGAAATACTTTTGTGACATATATGTATATTCTAACCGCGGAATTGGCTCGAACAGCAATAAATATCAAAATCAATGATTTTCTAGTAAATTTCAATCAGTCGCAATTTTGTCAGTTTTTAGATGATTTAGGTCTACTGCCTCTCAAAATGTTCGTTTTGGACAGATTTTCAAGTTCACATCTCGATAGTTGAAAGCTATAAATTAGATGTAGAGTTATAGGACTTGAAAGGTAGCCTGTTTTTCAAAAATCGCTAAGTTGGCACATCTGTAGCCCATTTCTACATGTACCAATCTTAACCTAACTAGGCCTGAAAGTTAGCTCAAACATCGTAGAAAAACACTAAAGTTACGTTTAGCCCCTAGGCTTTGTTTCTGAGTTGTGACTCTTTTCTAAAATCAGATTTTGCTAAAATCGAGCGTAATTACACGCAATATGCTTTTCTTTCCGATGCACTTACGCTAGCTGCTGCAGCAATGATATGTGAGTGCGCTTTGTCTCGCATATTGCGAGAAATGAGACAGCATTCTCGATTATATAACGAGGAGCAATCTTAGCCGCATTGAACCCGCCTAACGTTTTCTGAGAACTATGGTTGGGTCACGATTATTTTTATCAGCTCCCAATGGCTAATTTCAGGGGGCATTCCGATAAAAAACATCGGTGGTGTCCCTTAAGGTTAGACATTGAGAGCAGCTATGTTCGAATCATCGGTAAATGCTCCATTTGCACAATGAATTTCATATGGTCATAAGTTAAGTAAGTGATGTGTTCAGGATTTAGTATTTTGTTTTATATTAGCTCTAGCAAAAAACGCTTGCTCTGCTCGCGGTTAACGTATGTTAGTTATTATATTTTGTTGTAGAGTATGTTTCGAAAGAAAAAAATAGTCGAAAATAATATTTGTTAGTAAGTATTTTTTTTTATTTATTCATTAAACCAAGAAAATAGCTTACATAGTATGCATTAAAGAAATACGCATACTTGTAAACCTTGTAGAGGTAAACTTACTGTCTACAAGCTTGGTATTACAAAAAAAAACGTAGAGAACTTAATACTAAGACTTAAAACTAGTACTTAAAGACTAAGATAGTTACATTTTTAAAACATTTCAACAACATTATCTTATTTTCTT
Source organism: Nasonia oneida (assembly GCA_037356405.1). Lineage (NCBI taxonomy): Eukaryota > Metazoa > Arthropoda > Insecta > Hymenoptera > Pteromalidae > Nasonia > Nasonia oneida. The sequence goes on along the minus strand of JAZHPH010000439.1, from coordinate 29,004 downwards.
AAAATTTTACAAAATTAACACATTCAAACTATATGGAAAAATTAAGTTTTGGTTTCGATCCAATTCTTAATCCTACTTTTTGCCGCGGTTTTAAAAAAATGCATATTAGATCATTCCTAGTATTTCTGATGTATTGAATGTGCTTATCCCATTTTAGATTCCCAAGTATTTGTACTTCTCAACTCTAGCTATTTCGCTATTCTAAATTTGTACGTCTATATGCTTCGGTACACTGTCGCAATAGCTTCCAAATGTCATACAAACTGTTTTATCCACGTTTAGAGATAAGTAATAAGTTATCTCTAAACCATTTACCGCCAACCATTTGTATATCACAGTAAGGAACTCATTCATCGATTCTGCCCTCCAATACCAATACAATACAGTTTATATAGTAATAATTTATAGTCGACTGTATCAAACGCTTCAGCCAAGTCGAGAAAAGTTACAATTGTTGGTATAGTCTTATCTACGTTATTGTATTTCATATCCAATTTTCATAAGTGAGCTTCACTCACCTCGCATTTGTCGACGAGATTCTCTAAATTGACCGCGGAGAAAGAGTGTGGGTTGCACTCTTGGTGACGCGTCGGCTATCGCGTCCGACGCATTAGGAAACCCCGTTACAATAAACTAGTGGGGCTTCGCCACCCTGCTCGATTCACTCGCCAACCCTACATTTTAGTTTCTGTGTGATTTTTTGGTAAATATATTTGATCACAAATATGCTTTTTTCCAATTATTGTAATGCTGTCATTGATAGTCATGCAACTCCAAGTACTTTGAAATTAGATAATAGCAATACTCCAAAACATAGTCAATGTTATATATATGATGATCAGGAAGCTGTTAAACAAAGATTAAATTCTGATAGAAATCAAAAACCGCTGCCAATACATTGGCACGTAGCTTCCTCCAACTAAATTTATAGGTCTAATAAATAAAATATTGTTTTAATATACAGTATAATCTGCCTGCTAATGTATGAGGCGGTTTTCGATACATAATTTAACATATAAGTTTTGGATGGTTCATTGTCCAAAAGTTTTCAGACCCCTCTGCTTTTTATTATTGAGTAATATAAAGCAGAGCGCTCCGATTACTATATTAAACATTTTTATAGGTTAGAAACAAACTATCATGCGCGTCCCGCTATCTATCTCGTAATCTTATTGGCCAATCGACGACCAATCAAAGAACGAATATAATGATAATTCCTCTCTTTTTTAGAGTAGGAGAATACGAACGCTGCCGTCAATTTTTTTTCACCATATATATATATATATATGTGTGTGTGTGTGTGTGTGTGTGTGTGTGTGACATGAATTCATGTGGAGGGACTTTAACGACGTACAACGACACCCCTATAAGAGGGCGCAAAAGTTTTGAGAAAAATCGGATTTTACATTTTGCAATTTTAGCTCTTTACTTGAGAACCGCTTGACGAAATCGTTTAAAATTTCAGCAGCAGATAGATTTTTTATGGTAAATCACCGAATAAAATTTGAAAGCATTTGACTACGTTGTTTTAGCGATATAAGGAATCAAAAAATTTCCAAAAAAAAAGTTGAAACCTTTTTATCTTAAGAACCATAGGGGCTTGACAGCTGCGCAATGAACTTAGATAAAATACATAAAATATCTACTTTTTTCCAAAATCTCAAATGTAATAAGGCCTTTTTACGTCCGTAATTGACGCACAAAAAAAAACTCATTTTTTCCAGTTTTCGATTTATTATTGAAAAAATAAGTAGTCAAATCACTTAAAATTATTATGGGATATAGTTTGACATGTAAACCATCAACATGATTTTTTTTTTTCGTGAGGTTATGATGTTTAGTTTCGGGGATAAGAATTTAAAAAAAAATCACCTTTTTCATTTTATCTACCGAACAAAGCGGTCGATTCCAAGGACCAACAAGGAAAAGTAGGTAATTTTATTCTCTTTCATATGCATTTTAGCTAAATTGTTTGTCACAATGGGATGATCGAAAAAACGCAAAATAGTGTTTTTCAAAGATCAAAAAATGGCCATAAAAAAATAGTTGAGAAAATAAAAAATAACTGTTTTTACCGAATTCAGAATCCAAAAATAGATATGCATGTCAATTTTTATTAATATTGACGCAGTAGTTCTAGAAATATTACGATATACATACACACACACATCCATACGGACATTTTATAAATCACTTGATCTGAACTTCTAACACACCAAGAAGTATTTTCTAGAAGTTTTGACGAAACTCTAAATTATACTATTACAAAGCTTCCTCTAGGAGGAAGCAATTGGTTAAATCACACATCGAAACTTTGACGAATATTTTAAAAAATAATCCCACAGCAAAAAATGATAAACTTCTGCACAAAATTTCAAATATTCATAATCGCCCGAATTACAAAATGATTTTTTACGAAAAGACGGAAAGGAGAAACATGTGTTGTAACGAGTTGAGCACCGCGGCTAACTCGTAGCGGTATGAGTAATGCTGCGACGCGACGAAACTGCGTAGACTCGCGCGCTCGAAGAAAAACACGTGTGTATTCGACAATAAGAGATTTAGATTTAGATTTAGATTTAGATTTATATGCTCTTTATTGCTGTATCTTATATTGTACATATTCATTTAAGTATAAACAGAAAAGAAAAAAATTTTTGTGTAAGAGTACTAGTGTAAAGAGTGTGAAATGGAATGAAGTGAAATGAGATGAATAAGTGTCTATGTTTTCGTCATGTTTGTGTATTTTTCAATTTCAAGAAGTATGATTTAGCTGCTTGTTTAAAGTGTGATATGGATAGTGTGTTGCGAAAGTGAGATGGAAGGCTATTCCAGAGGTAGGAAGCACTGATGAAAAATAAATTCTTCAGCGTCTCCGTCTTGAAGGACGGGATTCCAGGGTGGTCACTTCACCCCTCACAGGCCTGAGCGCGACGTGAAAATCAAAATAGGCTAGTAAGTAGATAGGCACTAAGGTGTTAAAGATTTTTCTTAGAAAACAGGCCATGAAGTATTTTCTACGTCCAGCGGTGATAAGCCATTGCAACTCCCGCCTGTAAGGGGAGATGTGCTCGTCCCTCCTTACACCATAGATATAACGGATCCCCGTGTTGACAAGTCTCTGCAGTTTCAAGTCCAGTTCTTGTGTCAGGTTGCAGTTAGCCAGTGCACAATAGTCGATGATGGGAAATAGGAGTGCTTGCACTAGGTGTTGGCACAATCTGAGGTAAGTACTCTTCCGAAAGAGAGCCAGTACATTAGAGAGTGAGCACGTTTACATATTTGTGTAACGTGCTCTTTCCACGTGAGTTTGGAGTCTAGCACCAACCCCAAATTGCGCACAGATGATTCATAGTCGACCCGGGCTCCCCCTATATTTATAAATGTCTTAGCAGTAGAAGGTAGTGCATTTATATAGTAGGGGGAACCCAGGACGACTGCCTTAGTCTTAAGGACATTCAGTTTAAGTCTATTTAGTGCAGCTCAGCCCATTATTTTCTCGGCGTTAGCACTCATCCTGACAGAACAGGAATCGAGCTACTCGAGGTGGCATTGGCTGTAAATCTGCAGGTCATCTGCGTAGATTAGATAGGACACATCTAAATCCAGGCAAAAACCAATATCATTGATGCACAACGCGAACAACAAGGGACCTAGAACTGACCCCTGTGGGGCACCGGTGTTTAATGGAAGAAAAGTGGAGAGTTCGATGTTGTCACCAATGACGGCCTGTTCTCTTCCCGAGAGGTAAGATGCAATCCAGCGGATAACCTGCTTAGAAAAGCCGAAAGAGGATAGTGACACATAGTATCAAACGCCTTGCTGAAATCAAATAGAAGTAGCAGAGTGACTTTCTTCCTGTCTATCCCAAGCCTGACATCATCAGTCAACTTAATTACGCCAGACCTCGTGCTGTGGCCAGTTTGAAAACCAGTTTGGAAATTGTCATGGTAAATTCTTGTTTCAAGATACTCAGAAATTTGCTTATGCATCAGCCACTCCAGCGCCTTGGGCAGGAAACAGAGTAGAGAGATCGGACGGTTGTCAGTCACAGCTGTTGGAGAGTTGACTTTGTTTAGAGCTCTTACGAGCGGCGACTTCCAGGCGGAGGAAAAGCGTGCCTCACTCAGAGACAGGTTGAATATTTGACATAGTAGAGGAGCAAGTATTGACAGTGCTTTAGAGATTACAACCTGTGGGATGCCATCTCTTCCTCCGGCCTGGGTGTTAAAGTGTGACACAGCAGCCGACACATCCGACTCTGTGATAGCCCTGAAGATGAAGTGTTCAGGGAGGTCCATACTCTCCAGGGTTCGCAGATACTCCTCAACAGATGGAGCTTGAGGATCATTAGAGGTGGAATTGATGTGTTTGTTGAGAGCATCTGAAGAGAACCGAGCAGGTGAAGGAGATTTAGAGGTACTAATGCCAAGATTTTCAAGCTTTCTCCAGATCTCTGCAATGTCGGTCAAGATAGACAAGCGTGAATAGTAATAATTTAGCCTAGCCTCCACAACCTGTTTATGAGCGTCTTGCCTTGCGATTGTATTGAAGTATAGATCCAAAGATAAACGACTTCTGCGAAAGCGCCTGTAGAGACTGTTCCTTTCAGTCAAAAGGTCACGAAGAGCCGCGGTGAATCACGGGTGGTATTTACGTCCAGGTATCACAGTCTTATGACGTAAGATGATTTATAGCGTTCGTTAGGTTAGCGTTAAGAATGGTAATGCATTCGTCAATTAATGGCGTGGTAAAGGATGACTAGTCACATGCGCTAAGGAAGTCCCTTATATTCTCAGCACAGATTCCTTTGTAGTTTTTGTAAGAGTATATAGCAGGTACGTGGCATGGAAGCTGTACGTCAAGTGTGTCCGTGATAAGGTCATGTCCGTTGATGAAAGGAGTGTCTGTCTTCCAGTGTGAAATCAGGAGATCATGCTCATCAATTAAGCATAGGTCAAGCCAGTTGTCAGAGTCTGGTCTGTGATTGGTTGCACCATATGGCACAGAAGTGAGAGAGTTCTCATCGATTAAGACCCTGATCAAATTGACGTCTTCAGATGAGGACAGCTGATCGGCATTAAAGTCACCCATGATGACCTTCGTGGAGTAGTTGCGCATATGCGTTATTATGTTAGTTGCTTACGAAGTTAGATCCCTGGATAAAGGGTGAGTGAGGAGGGCGATACACAACCCCCACGAAGATGGGCAATACTTCCTTAGCTGAGATTTCACAGAAAAGATACTCCGGCTTACCCGGCTTGCCCGACCATTCGCCGTCAGATAACGCTGACTGTCAATGAATGATGAATGTAGAGGGCGACACCTCCACCGTTCCTGTTTCTGTCTCGTCTGTACAAAATGTAATCATCCAGTGAAGGGATGGATGATATCTTGTCGCTTAGCCAGGTCTCAGTTACAGCTATTACGTGAAAGGGGAAACGAGTTGATAAGAAGAGCCTGACTATCTCAATGTGATCCGTAAGGGAATCCGTATTGAAATTACAGACCCTTAGACCCTCAGACAGAGAAACTTGACAGAGAGACACCAGACAGAGAGACTAGAGGCAGATGTGGATGAGTTAGATGATTTAGATGGTGGTTTTGGTAGGATGATATGAGTGTGGCTTAGTGTGTCATGTCCGTGTTGGCTGTTGGCGGCGTACGGGCTTAAAAAGCCTCAAGTTCAGCATCGGTAGAGATGATGGTGGCCCGTTCGCTGTCCTTGCCAGAGCGGATGTAGATCCTCCCGTCCCTCACGCGGCACCCCCTTCTCTTCTTTGCCTCTAGCCTGGCCTTGACGCGCAGCTTGTGGATGTCTGGAGGAAGCAGCTCGACAAGCCTGGTGGTCTTGGCAGAAAGCTCTCGCTTCCTCTAATAGGGCAGCATCCAGTTCACTAGTGTAAAGCTTGCGTTTCCTGGCTTTGGCCACGATGATGGAACGGGCCAGCGCACTGGAAGAGAGAGTGACAGCTAGCGGTGGAAATCTGCTGTCACCTTGCGCGTTGGTGTTGGTTGCGTCAAGTCTCTCCATGGTCCTGACGGATGCCACATCCCGCCTTAGGACCGTGGGATCCAGTGCAGCCAGAACGGTAAAAGCCAGGAGTTGCAGTGATGTCTCCTGGGTATAGGACAGGCCAGAGATCACCACTACATTATTCGCTGAACGCTCCTGCCTCGTCTTAAACTCAGCCAGCTCGCTGCGGAGGTTGTTGATCTTCTCGGAGGCAGGAGCAATGCTGATGTTCTGCTGCTTTGCGGGGCTCTTTGACGACAGCTCTTGATATTGTGCCTGCAGCTCAGAGTTGGAATATTGTTTAGTCGAGTCTTAAGCCCCGCCAAGTCGTCAAGGGCTTTGAGGCGGCTTTCGAGAGGGCCAAGCCTTTTCTCAATTCATAAGACCCTTTCAGACACGATGTTTTGCGCCTGAAGGGCCTCATTCTGGATCTTACGGATGTCATCCAGCGCCGCGAAAATGTCCTTAAGGGACGTATTGATAGACGTCGCCTGTGTTCTCGCAGGCGATTGAGTCCTGGAGCCTGCAGGAGGTGCGGGTGCCGATTTGTTCTTTTTGGGTACACCGGTTGCAGACGTGCCCTTGGCATTTGCCGCTGCTGCTGCCGCTGCCGCTGATTTCGCCCTCATCTGCGTGGTTTGGGCGTGCCGGTGACGTACTCCTTCGCACAAGCAGCACAGGCGAGTGTGGCAGCATCCATCACCATTATGGACCTAAAGGCGACACATATGGTGCGAAAATGCTGGTTACACATTTCTCAGGTCTTTTTCCCCTAGCTGTTTTATTGCAGTGAGCACACATGACGAGCGACTCGGCGTTCTTCCTACCAATTTACAATACAAACAGCTCATTTTCGATGATATAGTGTCTCTGTCGACAACTTACTGGCAGTCGATAACGTAGAGAAGTTGCAGGATAGTAGCAGGTGGTAAGTTATCGACTGAGCTAAAGACTTGATACTCTCGAAGCCAGATGGAGTGCTAATTGAGAGAGATGAGACTTGACGGACCTGCGATTGATGATGGAGACATTGCTGGTAGTGTTCCGTCTATCCAACAGGTGGCTCCACGTGGATCACTTTGAGAAAAAAGAGACGCCATGCAGCAAGGAGAAAAGCCGTGCAAGTTAGGTTACAGCGAAATATGTTAAAGCAGAAAAAGTTGCAGCCTCTAGTGATTATTATCTCATGTTAAAGGTTGCAGAAAAACGCATGCAACGATCTACAAAACAATAGGTCCGAGGGCAGCGTGCGGCATTATGAGTGCTATGAAAAATGAGCAAAGCGGAATAGAACTGTTGTACTTAAGTGAGAGGGAGAGAGAGAGAGAGAGAGAGAGAGAGAGAGAGAGAGAGAGAGAGAGACAGAGAGAGAGAGAGAGAGAGAGTGCGCGGGCTAATCCTTTAGGTGCGCGCTCAGATAGCTCTCGGCACCGAAAGGATAAACACGCGACTGCTCGACGAGTTCGACAACCTGACGTGCTGTGCTCAGCGGATATAGTGTGTGTGAGTGTGACGCGGAACCCGGGTCTCCTGATACTCCTGCCAAGCGGTCCAAGCGGGTGATTGTGGCTTCTGTTCGAGATCAGGAGCGTCGCCAAGGAAAGAGACAAGGTTTGTGTGACGCAGTGGATGAGGTTTTGTGAGAGAGAGTATATATCACTCACGCGAGGGTGATCCGGCGTGCGCGACCTTCTCGCGATATACGCGTTCGCGAATACCAATGTTTCGGCGTCGCGGCGAGTCGCAAAGTTCTTAGCGACTCGTATACTATTATTTTCTATTTTGTAGAAGCACGTTCATTCGCGACTTTTCAATATAACTTAGTCTTATTATTTTACGTCATTTCTGTGTTCTTGATTGTCCTCGCTCTTTAATTCCGATCCTTGTTCCTTCCTGCGAATACCGCCGCCTCCGCGAGCGTTATTTATAATTATTTGACGCAGTTAAGCAGCCGTGCACGCACCAGGCGGTGCGTAGACCCAGCAACAAGAAGCAGCTTGGATAGCTGCATGCAACGTGGGTGATTCGCGGGCGTCGAGGAGTTCTCCGCCGCAACAAGAGAGCGCGATTCAGTCGTTCAGCGCATTAATCGTTGATTAGATTTACACTCCGTTACAGTGTATAACAAACCAGTGACCGCTGACTGTGGTGCAATTATTGATTCAGATTCAGGTTTGTCAGAAAATTACGATCTTTGTATATACCCTAAAGAATTACCAGAAAATCACCCACAAAATACATATTTGAATAAATTATCGCAATTCGTCAATCCAATGGTTTTTCCAATAATGTTTTCGCTAGGTGATTTGGGATGAATTACTAATTACTTTAAAAATCATCATGCACGTGTTAAAGTAAATCTGACACTTTTGCAATATTATTCATATAGACTTGCCTATAGACCAAATGAAAAAATTTGTTGTCCTTTGTTGTAACAATTTTACATACACAGTTATGCAATGATAGAAAATAATCACTATTTAAGAAATAACCTAAAACAATAAGGTATGGAATGTTATCAAGGTTTATCAGATACAGTCGTCAATAGTAGTTCAAATATTTATAATAATTTTGGAGAAAAAAAAATGGAAATCTCTATATACTACCATCAACATACATCGTCAGTCCTAGATATATGCAACAACATTATCAGGATGCAATGGCTATACTGAGAAAATGTGGAAGACTAGATTTATTCATAACCGTAACGTGCAATCCATAATGGAAAGAATTGAAATTAATTTTATTTATTTATTTGTTATTCATTATTATATTAACGGGCTTAAATGCCCTTACAAAAATATACAAATTTAGGTTCATTTACATGTATAAAAGATTTAAAATAAAACCTTCCTCAAAAGGTAAAAGGTAGGCAAGTATAAACTCGTCTTAATTTACTATTAATTTTCTATTTGATGATTATATAATTCATTGAAATAATTATTTATATAAGTGACAAACTATGGTAAAATAATATATGAAATCAAATAGTTAAATGGCAATTACGTATTTCGAATAAATTTATCAAATTATTCTTTAATACGATTTATAATTTCATTGTTTTCCTAACGTTATTGTTAATTTACCTGAAACGCTAACATAAATACTATTTTGTCAAGTGAAAATTTCACTTTTGTATAAGTGAATCTGATTCACTTATTCAACAGTGAACAAATGAGAGGAGCGATCCTAAAACTGAAACTCTTAAACCCAGATACCCCATTCACCCCCTGCAGCAAAGTTTTAATAGGAAAAACATTTGTTAATACGTTTGAACATTGAGGGAAAGCGAGGCCAAGAATATAATATTTATTAAGGGCGTTCTCTCAAAACTGATCCCTGGCCAGGAGAAAGTAAGATCACGAATCGCAAATAGATGATGTCCAGAGGGTCGCCGATTTTGGGATTCAGGGCCCGCAAATAAAAATGCATTTTTCGTTGATATCTCGTAAAGGGAGGCTTTTCGTGAAAAACGGACGTAATTTTTGCCCCATATATGGGTCTCGAATATCGCATTTCCATTCGGGTAGTAAAATAAAATTTTTTTATTTTTGAGGTTAGGAATCCGTTTTTTGTTTTTGAAACGATGCGCCCTTCCTACGACTCCATAAAGTTAGAGAATGACGTTTACAAGTGAGCCTTTTACAAAAATCTACGGAGCACACTTCCTAGAGTCCGTCATCGCCGACCCCGAACACCTAGACACGAAAAACTATGTAGCGTACCAGATAGCTGCATACTTAAGGCATTTATTTATTCGCGAAGGAATCGTTAGAAAACATAACCTCTAATTGAAGAGCTCTCGGTGCTTATGGGGTAGGTGGATTTGAGGTTTTGTTTTTAAATCAAAAATCATCACCTCTGCTTGCTTTCCTTCTATGTGCTGCGCATAAAAACCAAAGCTCGAGATATATTATGCTATAATTTATGGATTGCCGTTATTTGTTATTAATTTTAGTTTGCACATGTTGAAGTACTTAATATATAAAATATGAAATTTTGAACGTAATAGTTCAGTTTAGGTAAACGGATAGCACGCACGACTACCACGCTGATGACCCAGGATCGATTCCCGCCGCCGACAAAAAATTTCATTTCTTTGTTTCTAAATAATATAATATTCATACTAAATTAATAAAAATTTATCATAATTAGTCTAAAATAAATTAAACAAAGAAAGAAATTAATTTTTTTGTTCCTCAGTGTACATTTCTAATCGATTTAAAATCCGACATTTTCACTGATTGAAGCAGTGACCGTTTCACTAATTCATTCAGTGAATAGTCACTATTTGGCAGTTGCATACTTTTCACTGTATAAATTAGCGCATATGCACTATCAATCAGTGAAATTTCACTATTTTACACGGAGAGAGTTGAGAAAATTTCCAAAAAGAACAACTCCAAATAATATACCGAATATCACTTGTTATTTCACTCCCGCGTGAATGTGTGAAGGCACAAGGAAAATCAAGACTCAGGGTGAATATGTGTTTGCGTTAATTTTTATTTTGATATATTTCGAACATAAACTATTTTCGAGTTAGCACACTCTTGGAGAGAGATTTTTAAGTTCTCTCTTCCTTGACGGTCCTGTTGAACCTACCGTCTTGCTCGTCGCCCCGACAGCACGAAGTCTTCACGAGGACCCGTGATAGAGAGGGGGATGTTTGCGAGGCTATTTCATACAAAATTACAATCAATTATAAATGATATAACGGAAAAAAAATTTTGGTAAAGTATTAGCTTATGTTTATACAGTTGAATTTCAAACTAGCGCGCTACACGCGGCCGTACGGCCGCGGTGGTTTGCCGCCTTGCATCGATTCGCGCTGCAAGGCCCGCAAAACGCTTCGCGCGGGCGTCAGGCAATCAATTAAAGCTTTTGGGCCAGATAGAGCGTGTTACACCGAAATCGTTATTCAATTATATGTACCAAAAATCGTTTCTAGGGTTGTTGTTTATGTATAAACGTTTTGAAAAAATGTTTGTCATGGTAAAAAGTTGTGTTGTCAAAATATCTACAACTTTTACATTTAAGATTTTTATGTAAAATGTATAGCCTCAATGTTTTATGATAAATACTTGTTTATTGCTATAAAAAATCGATTTTAGCCTGCTAACTCGAATTAAAAGCATTTTTACGCTCAAGTGTCAAGAGAAAAAAAGTTGCATTTCCTGGAGATCTACAACTTTCCTATTTAACTTTTTTTTGTAGATTGCATAGAATTCGAGTTGGGGTCAAAAACCCGTTTCTAACGATTTTTGGATGTGACCGCATTCTGCGTATACATGCAGGATCAAGCCCAAAATAAATTCCGCACCTTACTATTACGAGGGGAGTTTGCACACAAATTTTTAGCCCGATTGATAAAAGTGTAACACCAAAATTTTTATTGAAAAAAAAAACACGCAAAAATTGAACAAATTGTGCCCGCATTGCAAAAAAACGTAAATAATCGGGATACAAAAAAATTAGTTTTTAAATTTGTGCGAGATGAGACTCCTCCGAAAATTTCAGTCCGATCGGTAAAAAATTGCGTGATATCGCGTCTCACACATTTTTCGATGATAAAACTATAAGGCACTTCCGTGTCGCGGTCGTGCCTAAAAAGTGGTTTACCACATACACATATTTTAATAACATTACATCCTGACAACAAATTAATAACTTCAGAACAAATTAATAAATTTATATCCGCTGAAATAATTTCAAATAATGAAAAACTTGAGAAATTAATTATTAAACATATGCTTCATGGACCTCACGATGGAGAGAGTCCCTGTCTTAAGAATTCCAAGCATGAATGTAATAAATGATTTCCAAAACCTTTTGCTAATGTAACAATAATAAAACAAGATGGTTATCCTTAATATAAAAGAACAGACAATAGTTCTGAAAATCATAAATGTAGAACTAAAAATAAGGAAGAAATTCCAGTTGATAATTCAATAGTTGTACCGTATAATAAATTTTTGTTGATGAATTACAAATGCCACATAAATGTTGAATCTATTCAGAGTATAAAATATATATCTATAAGTATATTCACAAAGGTAGTGACAGAGCATTTGTCAAAATTCAAAATGTCAAAATAATGATTGTAATCAAGAAAAATTTGACGAAATTACAATTAATGTTGATAGTAGATATCTTAATCAAATGGTAGAAGTTTGGCAATTAAAAAATTTCTGATTTGTATTAGAAGTCATAGAGTTGAAAATATGTCTGTACATAAAAAATACAAAAATTATGAGATTTATTATTTGAAATGAGTGAAATTAAACAGTTAGCAAACACCATTAACATTAACAGCTTGGTTTGAATTAAATATAATCGATGATTTTGCAAAATATTTAAAGTACGTAAATATTCCAAAATATTATATTAGACAAAAAAAAAAATATGGCAAAAAAGAAAAAATGTAAAGAAAAATATTGCAATTGGTAAATTAAATGTAGTTTCATTTAGAGATATGTCACGAAAGACATAAATTACAGTACATAGAAAGACACTGCTATTGCGATGGGTTTATTAGAACTTGATTCTCAAATTATGGATATTTTCGAAGAATCAAGCACTGTTATTTTACCAATTCAGTTAAGACAGTTTTTTGCATGGTTTTTACTTTCAGAAAATATTCAAGGTGATGATATATGGAATAATTACAAAAATAGTTTTCAGAAGATTTTACTGAATATGAACTAACAGTACATTTTGAGTAAGTTAATTATACCAAATTCGTGTTATTTCTGTGTAGGGGGGGCTGAGGGGGAGTATAGCCAAAATAACTATATAATAAATGAATATGAATATATATATATATATATATATATATATATATATATATATATATATATATATATATATATATATGAATATGAATGAATTTTCTTCTAAAATTCATGCATTTGTAAATTAAATTATTATTATTGATTCATTTTTATTAATTAGAATCATACAATATAATCTAAAAAAAAAACGTGGAATCATCGCCAATAGCCATATAACCACGAGAGTCTTAGATAAACACGATCAAGAAATTACGAAATTATGTAAATACGTTACAATAATTTTGACATAAAAAATATGAAAATTGTGAGAAAAAAGCATTAGCATCTACAAATTTTAAACATGCTAATTTATAAAAAATATGATGACAACTAATTTTGATTAATGTGATTTAATATATTAGCTATATTGATGATATATTTAATGTAAGCATCAGTATCATTTTTCAAAGCATTTGAAAATAAATTTTGCTTTTTACGAAACTTCAGAATAGTTTGAATGGTTAATGTCATTTTTGTAGGAATTTGATCGAGTTCTGTAAAAATGTTTGCCACGTTTCCAAATACTTCAAATTTTTCATAAAATTCAATTTTTTAATTTAATATTTCTAAGTTATCATCATAATCTTCTTGTGCCATCTGACTAATATAACGTTCATAATTTGTTTCATAAATTACGTGTTCTTCAAGTTGAATATTCAATGCTCGTAAATAATTTCTGTGTTCTTCAGTGTCAACTTGAACGAAAGAATTTTGATATGGGTCCCATTCCATTGTCAAGATTTAGAATTTTTTTTTTAAGTGGATTTCGAACTCGAAAGTTCATCGCCTCATCTACGCAAGCCTTCCATGTATCTCTATTTTGTGCCAACCCCATCCATTGCGCACCCTCCCTCCCGATTTCAGTTAAGTCCGTTTTTACGTTGTCCCCCCACCTGCGCCTAGGTCTACCTAGAGGTCGCGGTGTGCTTGGCTTTCCTTTCATTATACGCGCTGCCGAGCGATCGTCTCCCATTCTTGCCACGTGCCCTGCCCATCTTAGTCTACGCAATTTAATTATTCTGTTTATATTCGGTGACGAGTATAAATTGTGTAGCTCGTCATTGTGCAGTTTCCTCCACTGCCCGGTTTCTTCATCTTTCTTTGGCCCGTATATTTTCCGCAGAACCTTATTTTCGAACACCCTAAAACGGTTTTCTTCCGCTTTAGTTAGCGCCCAAGTTTCGCACCCGTACAAAATTACCGGCATTATTATAGTCCTATATATCCTTACTTTTACATTGCTAGACAGCAGTTTTGATTTTAGTAATCTATTCACGGCGTAGAAGCAGGCATTACCCGAATGAAGTCTCTTGTTAATCTCGGCTTTAATTTTGTTTCGATCATTTATGGTTGTGCCTAAATATCTGAATTCGCTAACCTTTTCGAAAGTATAATTTCCGACTCTAAGATCACCCTCACCTTCGCAAATGCCCAGTTTGTCCATGATCATATATTTCGTTTTCGATTCGCTCACCTCTAGCCCCGTATCCTCAGCCGCATTTATGAGAATTTCCGCATTTCTAGCTACCGCTGCACCGTTATCCCCCAGTATGTCCAAGTCATCCGCATATCCCAGAATTTGTGTTTTTCCGTTAAGGGTTGCACCTAGCCCGCTAGTCTGCATTTTTCTAACAACATACTCTAGCGTTAAGTTAAAGAGTACCGTAGAAAGACCGTCACCTTCTTTCAAACCGTCGCGTATCATGAATGATTCGGATACGTTACCGCCTACTCGGACCTTTCCCGTGCTTCCGTTCAGACACATTTGAATTAATTTCACGAGTTTTGTTGGTACTCTGAGGAGCACAAGGATTTGATACATTTTGCTTCGATGATAGAGTCGTACGCTTTTTTAAAGTCTATAAATAGTTGGTGTATTTTTTCGCAATGTACCCATTTTTCTCTAACAACTGTCTTATAGTAAACATTTGATCGCTCGTCGACCTGTTACGCCGGAATCCACAGTGATACTCTCCTATTATATCTTCCGCGAAGGGCGTGAGTCTGGCCTGTATTACGTTTGATAGAACTTTGTAGCAGGTAACTAAAAGTGAGATTCCCCGGTAGTTATTGCAATCTGTCTTATCTCCCTTTTTGAAAATCGGTATGATGATGGATTCTTTCCAGTTTTCCGGTATCGTTTCATTTTTCCAAATAGCACATACTAGTTCAAAAATTCTGAATGTAAGCGCGGTGCCCCCATATTTAAGTAGTTCAGCTGATATAGAATCGTTTCCCGCGGCCTTATTGTTTTTTAGTTTTTTGATCGTGGCTTCTACTCTTTTGTAGGTCGGTTCTTCCATATGGAGTTCAGCAGTGTGGATTTCATCTCCCGTTTCCTCGCAGTTTTCATGTACGTTATTAACTTATCAAAATATCCTTTCCACAGCTTTAGCAGTTCATTTTCGCTTGTAACGAGATTTCCGCCCTCACCTTTCATTAATTGCGATCTACTCTGGAAACCCTTACTAATAGCGTTGATTCCTTTGTACATCTCGCGCGGGTTATTTTCCTTACTGTTAGTTTCTATTTTTCTAATCTCGTTCTTTTGGTACTCGCGCTTTTTGTTTCTGTAAATCACACCCACTTGCTTTCTTATTTCGTGGTACTCTTCTGCGGCCCTATCGTTTCCATTGTGAACGCTGTCTACTTTAGCCTTTTTACGCCTTTCAAACCAGAGTTCGCACTCTTCGTCAAACTATGGTTTGCTCTTTGGCTTTTTCTTTTTACCTAGCACTTTGTTCGCGGCCTCTTTTACCGTTCACTCGATAGCCCCCCATAGACTGTTTGGGTCGTCATCTACCTCCGTCGGTGCATCTGTGTCCTCGAGAACCTGAAACCGGTTACTTATTTCTACTTGATACTGAATTCGTTCTACCCCGTTTCGTAGCTTTTCAATGTCGAAGGTTTCTACTTTGTTCGCCCGTTTACTATTTTGCCCGGCTACTAATTTGGCTCTTAATTTGGCCACTACTAGAAAATGATCCGAGTCGCAATCCGCCCCCCTATAGGTTCTTACGTCAAGTACATTTGTGTGGCGCCTCTTATCGATAAGGAAGTGATCGATTTGATTTTGCGTGGCTCCGTCCGGAGATGTCCACGTTGCTTTGTGTATATCCTTGTGCTTAAAGCACGTAGTTTTTACTATAAGATCTTTTGCCGCCGCGAAATTTATGACTCTAATACCGTTATCGTTGCTGGTTTCGTGTAGTCTTTCCTTGCCTATAGTGAGCCTAAACATTTCCTCTTTCCCTATTTTAGCGTTGAAATCCCTCACTACTATTTTGGTGTCGTAAGACGCGAATTGATCGATTAATTGTTCTAAAGCTTCGTAATAAAGATCCTTTACATCTTCCTCTTTGTCCTCCGTAGGACAATGTACGTTAATAACCACGTAATTGTACCACTCTCCTTCGATGATGATATACGAGAGTCTGTCGTTCACGAATTTGAAACTTTTAACAGCGTGTATAATTTTTTTGCTAACCAGAAATCCGGTACCTACGGAGTGTCCGCTCGCGCCCCCGCATATAAAGGTGAAGTTATCTTTTGCTAAAATCTCGCTATTTTGTCACCGAGTTTCTTGTATTGCTACTAAATCTAATTCGCGCTCGCCAGCTTCTTTTAAGATTTCCTGGTACGCGCCTGCTCTGTATAAAATGCGCACATTCCACCTTCCCACCTTTAAGTCCCTATTGGTTTTTTTTTTTTTTTTTTGAGCCATGATAGTAAGTTAAACCCGCGCGTTTTGGATCCTGTTCCGATCGCAGGCGAGTCAACCGTTCTAGAGGTGATAACCCCCATACCTCTCTAGAACTAAGTATGAGAGCTTTCCGACTTTGATGAGGACGGATTCAACTCATCGTCGGACACACTACGGAATCATTCTCGTATCCTAACGCCCCCCTGCATGGCAGCGCGCCTTCGCTGGCTTCGTTACCGCGTAAAACCAGGTGGCGTATCATTCTACACATCCCAGCAGGATTTTTGTAATGTGTGCTAAAAGAGATAGAATATAGACATAGTGGGGTGGAAAGAGAAAGTGAAAATAGGAAATATTGTTGAGTGTTCGTTGTTGTGGTGGTGCTTGCGTAGTGTTTCTAGATGAATGCGTTCGCCAGTGTGGGCTCATCACACCCACGCCCGGGCCTATCGGCTGTCCGCGGCTGCTTATTCGATTTATTCGCAGTTAACCTCTTTCTCAGGGGCTGTTCCGTATATATACACATGTCGTGTATATATACTGATACCACGAAAGGAAGAAGAACAAATATTTTATACGAACTTTGTATTAATGAAAAATTTCATTCCAAACTACATTTTCTATTTCGGTATCATTTTCATTTTCAACTTGGATAAATAATTGATTAGGATTTTTACATCTAGATAATGCTACATATAAATTGCCCATGAGAAAATAATGCTTTTTTTAAATATAATCCCACATTATCGAAACTTTGACCTTGAGATTTATTAATAGTCATAGCAAATGCTAAGACTAAGGGAAATTGTTTTCTATATAAAATAAGTGGTAACAAAGATGAAGGTGAATTTCCTGTATTTAAGTAATTCTAGGTATAAAAACTTTATTTCCAATTTTTTCCCCAGTTATGATTTCAGCTTCTATGTTGTACTTGAATAATTTTGTAATTTTTAATCGTGTACCATTACATAAACCTTCTGTTATACTTAAGTTTCTTATTAACATAACAATTGCACCAATTTTCAAATTGAGTTCGTGAGGTGGTAATCCTTCACGAATGTTATTTAATACTTCTATCGGAAAATTTATATAAATATTATCATCAGATTTGTCAACACCTTTGTATGTTGCAGTATCCATGCTATAATATATTTTTTCCTCGCTATCCATCCACCAGCAACCAATCAGAATCACGTATTAAATGCTTCACAACAAAGGCCATTATTTTTTTAAAAGAAGATCCCTTCCCTAGTTTCTAAGACTCGATGTAACGCACGAAGAAAGAAAGTGTGTGATGAAAACTCGGTGTGAAACGAGGGCTTGACTAGCCAATATACTAAATACTACTGCTCTAATATACTAAAACTTATTCTTTTCATTTTTAATCATCTTGGCGTTTTCATTTAATAAATATCTTTACTTAGATTAATTCTTAAGTAAATGCATTAATAATGCAATTGTAAACATGATTATAACGATCTCAAACCCCAGTACTTAAGTTCTACAAGTGTTACTTGGAAAAAGAGTTTAATTATACCTTAAAGTTATAAAAGAGTCAGTAAGAAAAAAGACTCAACAAAGCGAATTTTTGTGAATAGATTTTCTCTTTCACTACGGTGTGCGTGTATAGATGCATATATATATATATATATATATATATATATATATACACATATAAATCAAAATTTTCAAAATTTTAATAAATTTTCAAAATTTTGAAACTTTTGGAAATTGTTTCAAAAGTTTTTAACGATTTAAAGCTTTAGTAAGGAGTTGAAAAAAAATCAAGAGGAGCGAAAATCGCCCCTATGGGCGAAAACGACCATTGTTGCTCCTCTTGATTTCCGATTCTCAAATTATTGTAGTCTTGTTCTACCTTATAGGGAGCGAAAATGGATTAATTTATACAAGTATTATGACCAGGGGGACTCTTGCTCTGCATTTTGTCTGGCGCACCCTATTTTCGATCCACTTTATAGGCGCCGAAAATGTTTTTTTTTTTTATGCACGTGTTATAAAAAATAGGATTGACTTGTCTGTCCTGATTCTTGCAATCTTTGCGCAGTGCTAGTTTTTTTTTTCTTTAAATGATTCGTATAGATCTATGTAAGGAAGTAATATATTAATAAAAGCTTTGTAAGCAGTAGCGCTTTTTGCAAAGTGATCAATGTCCTCATTTCCTCGGATAACGATTTGTGAGCTGATCTAGAAGAATTTTATAGATATGTCATCGGATTTAGATATATTGAATTTATGGTACTTTTATTTTATTTGTAGTATGTAAGGATTTGTTCTGCTACCTAATTTCGTGGATTGTTAAACAATACTTCCGTGGGGTCCGTTAATTAGCCTAGTTGGCTTCTCCTTTGATGTTTGAAATTTCCATAGATCCCCCATCAACCAAGGTGATCAGGGGTTCAGGATCTAAAACGTCTTTTTCATTCTGCATCTTCCGACCGTCTGCTTCCTGTGGCATCATCCAGTCGTCTACTCCGTACAGCATCGTCCGGTCATCCTCTGGACAGACGCAACCCTGACGCCTACGTTCCTTTGCATCGGGTGAGGGACTCTGGACTTAACTCGGTTTACCTACGTTTCTCAGCATTAGTCTAAGGAGCATTTAGAGGTACAAAAACCTAGCTCTTACATTCCTCTGCATCGGGCAGGAGAGTGAGAGCTCAACTCTGTGACCTACGTTCCTCTGCAACGGTCTGAGGAGCGCTTAGAGCTTCTCGACCCAAGCTCCTACGTTCTTCTGCATTAGTCCGAGGAGCGCTTAGTGCTTCTCGACCCAAGCTCCTGCGTTTCTTTGCATCGGGCAGGGGAGTAAAAGCTTGACTCTGTGACCTTTATTCCTCTGCATCAGCGCAAAAAGCGTTTCGTATTTACGTTTTAGTGGCCTTCGTCTAGCAACATTTAACTCGGCTGTTTCGCCTTGTCTTTCCCTTCTTTTCTCTTCGTCATTTCTAACCTTCTTAAAAATGGTCCTTATGTAGTTGGTAGTTGTTTACTGCGTACCAACCATTCTCCAACGTCCAACATACCTGCCGTAATTTACTCCAGTGTCACTCTTTTGAGGTAAACATGCCCAAATCTCTTAATTTAATGGTCTCTTCTTGCTGTAGTGCTTTTATTGTATCTCCTTTCACTAGTACTGCTTTAACCGCTATTTGAAAGTCCGAGGTTTTGCATTCTCTCGTGCGTTTAAGCTCTGTAAGAAGGTCTTTTGCTACTGTTCTGCATACTGTTTACGCTATCTCCCAGTTTGTTAGGTGAAGGAGACGCTTTCATTTTTGACAAAATGTCTGCATAGCTCTTACCTTCTGCACCTTTAATGATTAGAGCATCCGGTTTGGGGGGTCTTGCCTGCTTCGTGCTGGTCCTATTCTCTTTTGTAACGCCAATGACACTTTTATCCTCTTTGCTTGCCTTCTTCTCCTTTTTCTTTGACTTCCTGCCACGCTGCCTTTTTAGGTTTATCACCCTCTGCTTTATTCCCTTTATTCCTACCCTGCGGAGTAGTTAGGGCTTCTTTTGTTGTACCCGCCTTTCGAAATCTAAGACTAGGGATTGTCTGGGTTTCCCTCCCCTGAGTTCCCGGGCGTTGGCACGGCATTGCTGTAAGTTATCATCTGCCGTGCAGAGATTTCTATAGCTTGCCCTTATGCTTTGGGCAAGATCCTAAATCTGTTTGTGCACATTGTTCCTGTTCTTGACATAGTCGATTAATTCCTCGATTTTGCTGCCAAGATGGCCCAAGTGCGCATTCTTGTGCGATACGCAAGCAGCTCTTTTGTCGCTGGCTGCATCCACCTCCAATTCCATATCACCTGCGTCTCTACATGCAGCATGGGTCAAGTGACTAAACTCTGCGGCATCTAACTGAGTTTGCCTCCCCCCCCCCCCCCCCTCTGAAACTCCGTGGGGCCAACGCTGACCATCGAGTTTTTCACCCGATTGGAATCGGTGGTGGGACTGGCCTCTGTGGCTTGACCTGCTTGGAGTAGTAATGTTATTAACTCACTATCCATGTTTGATTTATTTTCGGGCTTCTTCTTCTAGCCTGTTTGGTCCGCGGAGCATATTTTATTTCTGCTCTACCCTCTGGCCGGTTGAGGAGACCTCAATGGGCCAATGAGCATTCCCCTATCCGCCACCTAGGAGACGCACCACATACGGGATATCGGTATCCCTGCGCGGATATTTGCTCTGTGTGTATATGTGTGTGTGTACGCGCGCGTGTGTGTGTGTAAGCGTTCTATTTAATAAGTTAATATTTCTAAAAAATATTTTTAAATTTAAAGGTTCTTCATCTCGAGAAAACTTGAATGCTAATCGTTGTTATGCTTGTGGACAACCTACAACACTGTCATTTGCGAGTACTTCACCACCATCAGGAGTGAGTCTATCAAATTTTTATTGTTAATGTGCCACTTTGAACATTAAACGAAACATTTGCATTAATTATTAAAAAACAATTTTAGAGCCATATTTTAGCGCCATCAAGTAGACGAGCTTCGGATAGATTTATCAAGCCTGCAATTCCACCAACCATTGTGAGTCCTAGTGGTCCACCTATAGGAAATACACAATCTAATCCTTCTGGCTCATGTCCAATGGACATTGCAAAAACATAAAGTGATTACAAATATCTATTTTGTCAAAATATACAACGTATTTTATATTTGTAAACTACGATTATTAAAAATATACTTTTTTCAGTGAATTTAAAATTAAAAATCCATTCCAGTTTCTCAAAATTTTTGCTTACATATTAAAGTACACGATTTTTCCATATATTTTCCAAATTTGTGAAAAACTAATTTTATTTATTAAAAGGTAGAAAATCGAGGTAGAATTTGTAAACAGGTATAAATAAATTTGAAGAATTCAGATGTGCACATACATACATACACGCACACGAGCGCGTACACTGTTACAGACTCACAACTCTTTGATTTGTGTTGCATTTAGTATTTAATATATAAATGGATTAATATGCAATACTGTATATTCAAAATACTTATTTCTAAAAGAGATGATAGATGGGGGCATGCTAGCATGGAAGGAATTCAGTTTGAGCTAAGGTATAATAATTTAATATGATATTTTAGACCATCTATCAGTGTTATTTTTTGGAAGAATGTATAAAGATTTTAATACAAATGTTTAAAAATGTTTATCCATGTGTCTCATTATTCTTTCATGAGATTCTTTTCAATGTAATAATTTTGAGAATAATTAAAAT
The DNA here is from genome assembly GCA_037356405.1 of Nasonia oneida. Taxonomy (NCBI): domain Eukaryota; kingdom Metazoa; phylum Arthropoda; class Insecta; order Hymenoptera; family Pteromalidae; genus Nasonia; species Nasonia oneida. Next base: position 7,204 of record JAZHPH010000439.1, on the reverse strand, counting down.
CAATGTATTACAGCTTACAACTACAGAAAACTGTAGTAATATTTTATTCATGAATATGCTGGAAAACAGAACTTTCGAGAATTCCTTAAAAATTACCTTTGCTTGATTGATGTAATACAAATAAACAAGTAGATTATATATATATATATATATATATATATATATATATATATATATATGTGTGTGTGTTTAAATTAATGAAAAATATCTGTATTGCTACATTTAGTGATTTATATTGTACAGGAAGATAACGAAATAGCTTAAGAGAGTTTAACTTGCCCCTGGAATTTTCGTTTATCTACATTATTATATATAATAATAAACTCTATTGCTTCTCTGAACAGATTCACAGTATTTTGTACCTGGTTTTTTATCTTACCTTATTTATTTCTTTTTACTTGTATTAAGTTTATTAATGTGTGTGTACTTTTGTGTGTATATGTGTAGATGCCATGTGTGTTGCGTAAGTATCTCTCTCTCTCTCTCTCTCTCTCTCTCTTTCTCTTTCTCGCGTATAGTATGTTGAAGTTTTGTGATATCTATATCAATAAAGGCGAGTCACCCATCAAATTCTACGTAATGGTGTCGTCTCATGTTTATAACTTATGTCTAGTGGCTAAAACTAGTGCTTGTGCAATAGGATATAAATATGTATGGACTCGCGAAGCAAATGTCTTTGTTACGCAAGAACGATACGTCGGAAGTCATCAATATAATTACTAGCGACGATCTCGAGCTTATGTCCTAACAAACAGCGCCTCGTTCTATAAGCGCTAGTGATTTATGTCAACCCGTAAATGAAAATGAGTGTTACATACGCAATCATGGTCTATTACGTATAGCTTAAATCAATGCAAACTCAATTAAAGGGCATTCAAATTAAATTAAAATCTTTCTTTTTGACAAGCATGTCGATATCCTAACAATCTCGGAAATCGGTCTAACGCTCTTATATAAGTCCACCACATTCAATATAAAAGGCTTCAATTATTTGAAGAGAGAGTAGTAATTCTTCTACGTTGACTCGATCCCTCGGTGGTTATTCAAAATAGAATGATCTTGGCTCTATCGGTATACCCGAAGCAATTTGTACGTAAGGAAGGAGAGAAGAAAACGGGTTTTTCTTTATTCTTCTTTCCACGTTTCGGTGGACAATGCCACCCTCATCAGGAAACTGCTTATTTCATATTAATACTATGTACATGAAATCACGGTATTAAAAACAATAGCGAACAATTAAGAATACACTTACAAAATTAGTGCTCGATCGCCGGTATTTACATTCGGATATTGCGGGATATGTCTCGTCCCCGCCGGACGTTGGTGGGAGAGGTGATAGAGGTGTTGCTCTCTCAGCTGTTCAGTCCCAAATTCGTTCGTTTTTCGATGTTCACGTTCTTATATAATGTGCAGGGAAATCGAGCGGTTTGTTGGAAATTTCTATACTGACGTCAATCGCTTTTGTTTTGTTACGTTTTAATCAGTGTATTAGGTTTGTGTATACGTCGCTGAGTTGTTGTGTGTCTTCCTTCTTATTAATGCTATTAGTTTGTAGGTGTATATGTATTATTTCAAAAATCAATCTTTTGTTTAGATTGGGCTCTTTATCTTTTATGTCAAAAAAATCAAAATTGAATGTGTGATTATAGTGCCTTTGGTGTTCGAAATGGTGTCACACAGTGTTACATACGTGGGCCAAACGAAGAGGAATGTTTGTATACGCGCTGAAGAACAAACCGCTCAATTTCCCTGCACATTATACAAACTTTCCTTTGTTCGAGGCTTGTCAAATAGCCTCCATTAACGATACAGAATTCTTCATGATCAACGTCGAGTGTTCTCAGAGGCTACTACTTGATGTAGCATATTGCCGTCCTGAAGGCCGATCTCTTTTCAACTTTTTTGTTATCCGCGAGAAATCCATCGATCAGTACAGCAATATTGTCAGATGGCTTCAATAGTGCTCACTTGCTAGACCTCATCCGTGAGCACTCTCTCTTCCTGGTTTCATTTGGGGCAACGCATTACCAGGAAGACACGGGCACATGGCTTGACGTCATAATTACTGACTCAGCAGACAAAGTCGTTCCCTATGAAAAATGTTCTCTATTTATTAACGGTCATTAATTCCGAATAATCGATTTTTTATTCAATACTATCTCTAAAAAGAACATAAATTGCTTCCTGCAATTTCCGCAGTTTTCATTCCACTTCCTTAGCAGACGCTCTTATTCTCAGTCCAGAGTAATTAAAGCAGTCTCAATCACATGGCTGTTTAAAAAATAAAACTTGAAAGTTTTTAACGTATCGCAATCAACTTACTTAATTCATGCGCACCGTTTACCATGCGCAAGCTCCAGCAGCGCCCAGCCTCCTGGTTTACGCCTGAACTGAGCAAAATGCAAAGATCGAGTTCGTTTCGTCGCTCCCTACGAAGACTACCACGTTTCAAATCCCTCTAGAAAAGTAGTACTTGCCACGAAGACTAGCACTTTTCACAACTTTGCCGCAAAGACTAGCTCGTTTCACGTCTTTGCCGCGAAAACTAGCACTTTTTACGCAAACACTTAGCGGTTTCGGGGCTTTAAGGTTAAAATATTGATGATATTTATGTACGCCACAGTGGTGAATAGTAACATTCACATACAAAGAGTCATCTAATACAAAAATTAGTAAACTATTATAAGTTTTTCTCGTACTACAAAGAGCATTAGTTTGCCGAAATTCACCCCGTTTTTCACAAACTTATTAAACCTATCGATGAATACTTGCTACTATCCTAGCATCTGGAAAAAGTCTGTGACAGTAAGTACCCCATATCAAAGTTACCACGCCAAGCTTGACGTCAAAATCAAGGCCAGTAGCAAATATTTCCCACTTTGCCAACGTCTTTGATACGCTGCTGATCAACCACATTTTAGAGCACCTAGAGAAAATTCTGTCATCTCATCTTTTCAATCTGATTTTAAAAGGAATCATACTACTGAAACAGCGCTCTTAAAAATTGTGAAGGACACTTAGCGTGGACCTAAGAACGGCTTACTACTAACCTTATTACTGTTATTCGACTTAAAACGCGCATTCGACTCTATTGATTATGAGATTCTACTAAGAAAACTATAATATCTTGGTTTCAGACTTAGACGGAAACATCTCTAGATTTTTACCAAACACATCTGACGTTCTCCAAAGATTATCTCTTGGTCCAGTAATCGTCCTGATTTATATCAACTCAATAATTTCAATATTAAGGCATTGCAGAATGTTATTTGCCGATGACCTTCAAATTTCAGTGTTGCTAAACTAAATGAAGATGCTGGCCCAAGAAAAACGGCTTATCTTTAAATGTTGCCAAAACAAAGACGATGCTCATTGGTACCGATCAGAATCACATACGAATTTATCCGAGTTTAATGGCTCCCATTTTGCTTGACGACTCTGTAATCCCTCTTGTTAATAATATAAAAAATTATGGATTAACATTCTCCAAAACTCTTACGTAGAACAGCCACATCTTACGGGTTTCTCAAGGGCGCACTACGTTTTTTACTGTCTTAGATACAAGGTATACTTCTTACCAAGTAGTTAAAAAGCGCAGTTGGTAAATTGCCTTGTCCTACCGCACTTTGGCTACGCCTGCCTATTTTTAGACCTTTACGGCTATTTAGCCTCAAAACTTCAAAGACTATGCAATACAGCGATACGGTACATCTTTAAATCAAGGAGGAACGCTGTACTCAAGCAGTATTACTCAGCAAGATCTCTTTCCACCCTAAAAGAAGAATTATAACGATCAACCTGAGCAAGCCCTTCATTCTTTACTATTCTTAATGCCACTATCGAAATGTATCGCCGCACAGTGTACCAAAAATTACTTTTTGTGGTCAAAATTCGCTCTACAAGCCAAATCATTTTAAGTAAAAAAAAAAATGAGCTGTCTATGACGCCTGGTAGATGTGAAACCTGCTAAAGTGAACTTTTACGCGCCGAGAGGGAGAAAGTCAAAGCACTGTTGAGAAATGACAACGCTTCAGCCCCGCTTCTAATTTTGACACTATGAGTTTCCTCGGATTACATTTTTTTCAACCTAGAAATCGGCAGTGGAGGCTGCGGAGGGTTAAGCTTCAGCCGCGCAGTATAGTAAGTCCATCTGTCCGTGCTCTGACACGAAATGCAGCGTTGCCATATCCTTATGCCCGCACGCGGCAACTTGTGTGCGTGTACAAAACGAACCTTTTCTATGTTTGCAAAGATAGACACTACTCACTGCTAAGAGATGGGACTTACAACTTGTGAGTATGATCTTGGGTTTTGCAGAAGACTATAAAAAGATTGTAGTTAATATGAAGCATGAGCTCATTCTCACAAGATCGAGAAGCGACTTGAACGTAATAATCCAGGAAGGTACTGTAGCAGATCGTGTGACTACTTATGAAGATTACGAAGTAAAAGTAACAAAGCTAGAGTGGTTGATGATATGTTGTTGCATCTGATAAACGAAAAATCCAGCTATTGAATTACATTGGTAAAGATAATCCTATCTCCATGTGTTTCCGTTCTTGGGAGTTATTTGAATATCCTCTTCTGCCAAGCTCTAATAAACACGTCTGGACGGTGAAAACATCAAATCAATTGGAAAAACCTCGTTTTCTGATTCTTGGACTACAAACAAAGAGAACATATTCGAGAACTGCAAACGCCAGTCGATTTGATCATTGTGAGTTGAGTAATGTGAATCTTTACTTGAATTCACAATATTATCCATACAACAATATGAATCTCGACATATCTAAAAATCAGTTTGCCATTCTCTACGATATGTATGCTAATTTTCAAAAATCTTACTATGGAAAAGATCCGCAACCGCTGCTGACAAAGTCTTTGTTTCTCAACTTAGCACCACTCACAGTTATTGACTGTTCACGACAAAACGAATCTCTCAAGAGCGCTCCTGTCGATGTACGTCCGAAAAATGGAGTATGCAGTAGACAGTATTTTTTATCATCATGTACAGAACAATAATACACAAATAAATTTCAATTTAATAGACATAATACATTTGCTTTCTTTTATTTACTACAACCTAATCCTTTTTTTATCCATGTGAAAAAAAAACAATGTTAATACACTTATCCAACTATTATGCTCATCACTAAATCCTAACCACTTAACATATACACGTTTGCCACTTTTCTTTGAAACTTTTTCTACTAGATAAATTTCGGGATATACTTTTTGACATTTGTTGATACTTGTTTGATACTTTTTGATACTTTTTGATATTTTCTTGCACTTTCTCAGAGAGAAAGCTTTATAACGATGCAAATTTCCGCATTAAAGATTTTGATGTTTTCGATGTTTCTGAACCAAAAAAATGTATGCGTGGATGTATGCTGAAATTTAGCATGCATTTCAACTATGCTTGTACTTAGAACTCATTAAATTTTGAGTACGATTGCCCGTCACATTCTGGATTTATGTGTTGTCTAATTAAAAAAAAATTATTTTCTTTCTCAAATTTTGATCCCCACCATAACTCAGAAACGTATCTGTTTGGGCGTTATCTTAGTCGAAAAACAGATGACACTAGAAGGTCTGTAGAATAAGTAGTTGTATGCAGTCAGTTGCGTATACTACTAGCCTTCGCCTTCACCTACAAAACTCAAAAGACATCTCTGCGTGAAATATTAAAAGTGAGGGGTATGGCTACAATACTCTTTAAAAGTACAGAACACTGAGTGTTAAGCAATCTGATTTCTTGGCGCAATCCCCACTCTTCCTCCTAATTGTCAGTGGAATGGCAACGTCAAAATTTCCCTTGTCATCCACGACCGATGGATATTGTCTTGAATACCAAGCCAGCCTGCATTCTCCAGCATATCATTCTGATTCAAATTAAATGAAATCAATCCTTTCATAACACTGCTCAGACCAACATTTTTACTTTTATTTATCTCCACAGCATTAATCTCATAACGAATTTAATCAAACAGATGACAAATGGCATTATTGACAAATTTAGTTTTAGCAAGTGCTGCTGATCCACCTTTTACTTGCAATTTTCCACATACATGGATAGAGCTGCGCGATGGTAAGAGACATAGATCTTGATGTTGGATAGAAATACGAATTTCATCGCTGTTGTCAAAGCTTAATGATGAGTATGGCTGTTGTGTCGTAATGAGCAATAGACTCATCGAATACGACAGCTGATTGAATGCTTCGAATTTCGTCCATTTTTCTGGAAGCAGCAAAGAATTACACACGTGCATTTTTTCCATGAACTTTTAGTCCTAGATTTTTCAGAAACTGAATGCTCTTGTGTGTTAACGGTTTGAGTTTCTTCGGTCGACTGATGACTGGTTGACATGATGGCTGACTTATATATGATCCAGAATTGTAAACGATATCCATTATACAGATTTGATGTGATTTCCTCTCCTCGAAAATTCACCAAATTTCCAACCTGATCGACGATTCGAATTTGTAGATGATCTATGCACTTGACACTGAGCGGTAGATATATGATGTGTGACGGAACTTCTATGATTTTATATCCCGGAGGTACTCTGGGAAAGAACCCATGGATTGTATGAACTTTTTTATTATTGATATAAGCACCTCCAGTAATAATATTGCACTCAACTCTGACAAGGAAGGTACCCGAACCCGACCTCACCGATTTCAATGATTTTACGATATGTTGTAGTACATGTGAAAATAAGAGACACGTATTTCTTTTATCGGCTCATAAGCGTATTTAGGGGGTGAAAACGACCTCCAAAGTTAACCCCCAAAACGCGTTTTTTCTGAATATCTCGCCTTAAAATAAATATTTTTTAACGAAACAAATTCGAGGTTATTTCTTACAACAAGAGCAAGTAATTCATGGTGATTTGAAGAGTAGGGGTGGCATCCCCTATTTTTTAGGGGTCGAAAACATATATTTTTTGGCATAATTTAATAATAAAAAAGTTTGAAAAGCCTAAAAAAAATTGGAAACAATTTGAAAACATCCATAATAATAAAATAAAGTTGTCGTCTTTCGGCTTTTTAAAAAATATTACCCCTAAGGGGGGTAAAGCACCCCTTACACAAAATAATTATAAGTATGTACTTTAATTCATAAAATTTCGTAGGAAGTTCGTATATAAGGGTTTTCGAGGTCGCTCTTTACGAATCTGTTATCAGATTTTGAAAATTT